>OX578143.1:65260074-65478088 GCA_951213105.1 Amaurobius ferox | reverse complement strand
ATTTATCAGTAGAAATTTAGAAAACGAATGGCATCCACTTTATGTTCAACGTTAGCATGAACCATTCTCGAAATATAGCACATTTTCAGATAAATTTATCGAAAAATTTACATAAAATTAAAAAAAGTTGCAAGTATCCGATAAATTTATTGCGATAAATTTAGGGAAATTTTGCCAATTTGGCAACTTTTTGAAAATATTTTCAAGTGCACGAACATAGCGCCAAATTAACAAAAATGGCGCGTAATTAATGAAAATGACACCCCCCCTCAAATTGATGAAAATTCAATATTTTGTAGTGATTAAAATCGTTTAATATATGGACTATATTATTTAAAGAATGTGAGCAATATTTCTAATTGTCAGGTTAGATTTAGGCGAAATCTAGATTTTTTTTAGACATGGCTATTCAGAAGAGCGCCAAATGTCAATGAACGTTCGTTAAAAACATTGTGCTACGCATATTGTACATCATTTGTTTGCTGTGGAATAAATTCGCATTATGTAGTGAATTGTGTCATTGCATTATGTAGTGAAAGTCACATGCTGCCCACATCAGATTATTTTCTTGATATTAATATAACTAATATTATTTTGATTTAAATTTCACAAGCGCGTATAATAAACGATTTTATTTGGTAAAACTCTAAAACATAAATTTTAATTTTGTGCTGCAAGTTCTTCAATGTGGAGGATAAATATTTTCCAAATATATCAAAAGAATTCATTGTGTGCTGCTGCTTACATTATATTTAATAGAAATTTTGAAGAAAATTTAACTCGTTTAATATGCAACACATTCAAGGTTCTCTGGTGACACTTTTTCCTAATTTGGACACGTTATCGCTTACCTTCCACACTTATCTTAAATTTTAAATCAAATTCTCTGCTGATACGATGCTGAAATACTTCTACCATTAGTCTCGCTTCCATTCCATCATGATCAATGATAGTAATGAAGGAAGAGATTTAATAAAGGTCATTCGGTCCGTTTATAAATTCAGCTTGTATTGCTTTGGAGAATATCTTAATGAGCAATTAAAAGAGAACATCCATAATTCTGGCTTACTATGGATTATTAAAGGGGCGCTAAAGAAATTTATGGGAGTTTGGCTCAACTCGACTTTCTCATACCAGAATCCATTATTAGTACCCCCCCCCCCCCCCCAAGAAAAATGTAGAAAAATCGGTATAATGGGTCCAAATGATTACAACTATAGCGTGTTGCCCCTTCACTTTAAAGGGCTTGAAAAAAATATTTCGATTGATACCATGCTTGACAATATAATCCTCGGGAGCAAGTAACTTTCCTCCCAAAAGGGACTAATGACGTCACAAACAAAAAAAAATCTGATGTGGGCAGCACACTTTCCTTATATAATGCAATGAATTTACTACTTTTATAGTTAAAAACATGTTATTCTTATAGTAGATACTTATATTATTTCCAAGATTTTTCCAATTTTCTTCAGTTAGTCGTCATTTTCATTGATGTAGCGTCATTTTTATCCATTTGGCGAGATTTTCGTTAATTTGGCAACATTTAAAAAAGTCGCCAAGTTGGCGACATTCCGCCAAATTCGTCGCCAAAATCTCGCCAAGCGTTATGGACGGAGAAATAAGTTATTCTTACAGCAGATAAATGACTAGTGACACTCAAAAAACAAAAGTATTATTCAAAGTATCTTTTTTCATGAATGGAACGAGCTGGATCCACGAGAATGATGTCACCAAATTCATTGCATAGAAAATATATGGATGGTGGATACGCTTGTATCCATCATCATACATTTCAGAACTTAGATCCTGTGTTCATGATTAGTAATACGGTTCTAGATTAAAGGAATGTCAACTCCAAATTTAAAATATTTAAAATTAGCATTACTCCAGTTCTTCGTACGGAATATATAATATAAAGAACTTAAAATTCACGCAATTATGTGCAAATTCTTATAGTATTCTAAATAACATTGTTGTTCAAAACATTCTATCAAAATATATAATTTACATCTTCTAAGAAGTATATAAATATATGTTTTCGCTATACAAAATTATCTTCACAGGAAGATCTGAAAAGTCATGTATCGGTTTATAAACAAATTTACAAAATATATGAAATTTGATCATCATATGCCGAAACGAAAGCGATAAAACGGTGTTATGTGAGATATACCTGTACTATTTTCATTCTGTTTCAACAATTGGTTAAACGCAATGTCTGAGTTTCAAAAATCTGTGCCAAAATAAAATTATATAACTTAAGAAATTGAAAATATCAATAATTCAATAATCCCCGTAACCTTTTCAACTCGAAAGCCAAAATCGATATAATCCAGTCGAAAATGTAATTTCGATGAAATTTATTTTTATATACATTTCTTAATTTTTAAAATCAGAAAAGATTTAATAAAAATCTTCTGCTGTATAAATTTATTGGGTTTAATTTCGTTGTTTAGCAGTATTATTATTTTTTTTTTCAAATAAATTTGCGGGAAAAAATATCGTTTGCATAATGTTATGCAAACGATATTTTTTCCCGCAAATTTATTTGGAAAAGGTTTTTTTTGTGGGAGGTTCGTTTGTTATTAATATGTCGGCAACCCTTGGTCCTAGAAACTCGAAACATTGACTAAAATTTAAATAAGGTTATTCCAAGGTTACCCACAAAATTTCAGGAAATTTGGCGCAGCCGTTCTCCTTTGATGACACACACGCACACATGCACGCTCGGAAGCATGCATGACTGAATGCTTTGAGGTATTGGTGATTAAAATTTAGGGAAAATAATGTTGATTATCAGCTGTTTTAAGATAAAACAGGGAGTTAAATAGAATCTCAGCACTGTTGCCAAATTTGGCAGACTGATTTGTCTGTGGGTTGCACGTTCTACAGGCAAGCTGTTTACTATCTTTTCTCGAATGACGAAAGGCCAGAGTTATTTTGGGGACAGCCTATTCCAGATTTTTCCCAATCGATATGCTCAAGAAAAAAAAATCGGAACTTTGATCCTCTGCGCCTGTTTAGTGATACGCTTCTAGATGAAAGGAATGACGAATCCAAGTCTGATAAATGATATTTTAAATTTTATCTGGACTTCTAAAAGTCAGTTTGTGTTCTGGATAGTGTTGCAGTTTTCAATTTGTTTTTTTTCCGATTTCGCTTTCGTGGTTCAAAGATTTTTAAAAATGGGTTCTATTTTCATGCTTTGTATAACCAGAAATTACTTACGATGTCGTAGTCGTACTTTAACTACGATGTCGTGGTCAAATCGCTTAAAGAATATATTCATGAAATATTCAAGATAAAATTAAATTTGTTGACCATCTCTACCCATCTTAAAATCCCTTGTCTAAATCTAATTTGCTTTGTGTGAGAAACTGTTTGACTATACGTAAGAGACTGCTGTAAATATCAAACATTGGAAACTCTACATAGAAAGTGTTCCTCAAAGTACTTGTATTTGCCCAACAGCTAAATTTTGACTATCTAATTTTGAAGAATTTATTCTTTATTAGTCTTTTGTATATGTTTTCTTCATTTTCATTTTTTTTTTAAGAAATTGATATACAGGGTGATTAAAAAAGATGGGCCAAACTTCATGAGGTGGTAGAACACCTCCAAACAAAGCATTTTTCGTCGTAGTTTACCGGAACGGAAATGAAACGTAAAAGCGCCAGTGTGCGCTTAATGGTGAAACCAATGAGGTAAGACGAAAACACATGAATGACTTAGAAGTTATAAAATGACATTTAGTAAACAATAAGTACAGTAATGACTCAAAAGAGCGACCGCCAACCTGAATGTACGTTTCACAGCAGCGATGGGGGGATTGCCGAACTCTCTCGAAAAGACCAGGCATGTCGCGCACTTCGGCAGCAGCGGTCGAAATTTTGGCAACGAGTTCCTCTTCAGATTCAAGGGGAGTATCATAGACGAGACTCTTGAGATATCCCCACAAAAAGAAATCAAGGCCCGACAGAGCGGGCGATCGGCCTCTCAAAGGTTGGAGCAACTGCTGCAAACTGATAAGGCCGCACATTCGGTGTTACGAAAATTTGCATAAGGGTTCTTCTTCTTCCCCAAACGAAATTTGCATACGTGGTTTTCTTCTTCAACAAGAAAATAACAATCAGAATGACGCTTTTAAGTTTGCAGAGCCGCCGCTTCCTAACGAGCAAGCACCGTGTAACGCCTTTACGTTTTATTTCCCACCTGATAAACTTCGACGAAAAATGCTTGGTTAGGTGTGTACTGCCAACTCGTACAGTTTGGCCCATCTTATTTTAAACACCCTGTATGTCTGTACACGGAATAATTATCGCATTTGAATAAATGTAGAGTACTAAGCAGAAGCAATCCGTCCCTATTCTATTTGCTGCAAGTACAAACGCTTAGTGAAATTTATGCACTGCAGACGAATTTGACGTTGTCAGCAGTTCTATATCTAAAATTCGGGTTGCCCACTTGTACAATCGGAGTTTATTCCTTGAATCATACCGAACATCCGTGACTGACACTTCTGATACCGATTTAAAGCAGCGCAAAGGTTGTAATAGATAGATAGATGCTTGTTGATCCGATGTCAGCGGTGGAGGTAAGATGTCCTACTGAATTCCGGAGCGATAAGATAGTGGCCTAGATGATTCAGTTATCACTTTCTACCAAGTAAATGTTGCTACGACGGCGAGTGTAAAGTTCCGAGAATTAACTACAATGTTCGGTATTCCGTAATGGATGATTTTTACCTACGTCGTAATCGCCTGACACATTGTGAGGTCTCATCCGATAGATGTCATCACAATAAACGTGATCACATTATTTGCTTTTATAGGTATATTTCTATTAAATTTTAAAAATTAAAGACAACTGAAAATAGGTTTAAAAGTCCTTTAATAAAATCTCCTTTTCCTCGACGTACAAAAATTACACGGCCAAAGCGCTTTCGGCCATCACAATGCCTTTCATCAGTGGCAAGCCATTGCATCCAAGCCATCAGCATTTGGTCGTGTGATTTTTGTACGTCGAGGAAAGGAGATTTTATTAAAGGACTTTTAAACCTATTACTTTCCTTATATACATAATGTATAAGGAAAGTATTGTGATGGGGTCGAAAATTCGAATTCGACTTTTCGACGGGAGAGCACGTTTCAAGCATCCCTGATCACGAATCAAACATTTTTGAAGTGATGTCTGTGTGTGTGTGAAAGTATGTGTGTGTGTGTGTGTGTGAAAGTATGTGTGTGTGTGTGTGTCAGTGAGTCTGTGGAGACGGTAACTGACGAACGAATGGACCGATTCGAACCAAATTTGGTACAAAAATCACAATCCGTAAACACTGGAAGCCTATTGTTTTTATACGTAATCGAATGTTCAGAACCCCCCTAAATTTTCGAGTGAAATTTTGAAAAAATCGACAAAAAATCAAAATCGCTAATAAAGTTACGCAAACAAATATTTCTTACGTAATTTTTCATTAGAAAACGATTGGCATAAATTTTAGAACGCTAACATGAACCGTTCTCGAGATATTGTACATTTTTTAAAAAAATTATGAAAAAGTCACATAAAAAAAAAAATTCCTATTGAGAAACATGTTCATTTTTCATATGTAATACCATGCGATAAATTGAGTGACATCATTCTCGTGGATCTAGCTCGTTCCATTCATGAAAAAATATACTTTGAATAATACTTTTGTATTTGAACGCCAATAGTCATTTATCTGCTGTAAGCATAACTTTTTTCTTAGTGCATAACGCTTGGCGAGATTTTGGTGACGAATTTGGCGGAATGTCGCCAACTTGGCGACTTTTTTGAAATATTGCCAAATTAATGAAAATCTCGCCAGATAGATAAAAATGATGCTAAATCAATGAAAATGACGACTAATTGTCGAAAATTCAATATCTTGGAAAGAATATTAGTATCTACTATAAGAAAAACCTATTTTTTTTACTGTAAAAGTAGTAAATTCATTACATTATATAAGGAAAGTCATGTGTTGCCCACATTAGATTTTTTTGGTTGTCTTCGATTTTTAAAATTTATTTAAAGTTGACGTGTATCCATGCTATTTATATTTCTACTGGTTGATGTATAAAGGCATTTTAACATCCCCTGCAAAAATCCCGAAAATCTTCTTTGCCATTTTATAACTTTTCATAGATTAAGTATTTAGAATCAGCTAGAGGACAATCTCTCTCATTTCTCTTCCAAAACCACTACTGTATCTTGCGCTTGTCATCGGAGCAATAATCTTTGCGATTGAACTGAGAGGTTGCTTCAGAAGACAGTCCCGAACTATCGTGACTGTAGCTGTTACATCGTATCGGTAGCTGGGGATTAGTTTATTTGAGACTTTAAAAATAAAATTTATTAAAGAAATATAATTAAAAATTTTGGAAAAGGGCTTTCGAGGTGCATTTCTTCAGGTATAGATGCTACTGATACGAACGTGTAAAAAGTTTCTCACTGGAGTCACTTTTAAAAACCAGACTGATAAAACACTCGTAAAGGCAACCTTCCCTATGACGTGAATCTAGGGTTGCCAAATGTTTGAAGTTCAGAAGAGGGTTTCCAGATTTAGCGATATATCGCCAATTTAGCGACTTTTTTTGTTCGAGAAACACCTCGAAATAAACAGTATTCTACGAGATATTCATTAAATGTCATTTTATAACTAAGTCATTCTTGTGTTTTCGGCTCACCTCATCGGTTTCACCATGTGAGCGTCAGTAAATCTTCTGCCCTATCCACGCTTTGTTAACTTTCGCGGCACACATATTTCGCCGAAATTCTGCTCAAACAGTTGCGAAATATTTTCTGAAAGATAGAATGCAATGCTTGGATTATATTAAAACTAAATTTAATGCCCAATAAAAAATAGAATATATATTTTTTATTTTAATCCAAAATATTTTTGGTGCTGCCATCTGTTGTCGTAATTTAAATCATACCGATTATTTTTATTTTTAATGAACATTTTTAATTATCTATTCCTTCTAACACAGTATTAAATACGACAACAGATCATATATAATAATACCACAATCACGGAAAAGTAATTTCTCAATCTATAAATTTGTCTGAATGTACATCACTGAGGACTGAAGCTTTGTATTCGAGTTCCTTTGTCTTCAAGTCCAAGTTCAATTACGTTTCCTTGATTGTGGCATTATTATATATGATATGTTGCATTTAATAGCGTATTAGAAGGAATAGACATTTAAAAATGTTCATTAAAAAATAAAAAATAGGCGGTATGAATTAAATTACGACAACAGATGGCAGCATCAAAAATATTTTGAATTAAAATAAAAAATATATTCTATGTTTTATTGGGTACTAAATTTAGTTTTAATATAATCTAAGCTTTGCATTTTATCTATCAAAAATATATCGCAACTGTTTGAGCAGAATTTTGGCGAAAAATGTGTGCCGCAAAAGTTAACAAAGCGCGGATAGGGCAGAAGATTTACTGACGCCCACCCTTAAGCGTCCACTGCCACCTTTACGTTTCATTTCCGACCCGGTAAACTATGACGAAAAATGCTTGGTTTGGTGGGTACTGCCACCTCGTAGAGTTTGGCCCATCTTTTTTTAATAACCCTGTATACATTCTTCCTTGGATAAGAAACAGCTCTGTACCGAATTTTATCTCCCACTGTAACCCTGTGTAAAGCTATGGGAATGCAAAGTTAGATAAGATAAAGACGCGTTCAGACTTTAAGATTTTCATTTTTTAGTTTATCTCAAATAAACGGTATCTTGAGTGCTCCATCAAAGCTGTGAGGTTTCATTATCTATTTCTCTCTTCACAGTGTAAAACTTGTTTGTCTGACCATTGAGATACATTTTAAGAGTCATTTATGTATTAGACGATATGCATGTTCTCAAGTTACTTTGGACCAGTTCAAAGTAAGACTTGACTGGTTTCGAAAGTTTGGTTGATTAGAGTAAAAGTACTTTTGCGCGCTTGAACAAAGTATTTCACATAACACATTGTTTCAAGCCAAAACTATTCCGCGCAGTCGGCTATTTTTCCCGCAGTTGAATATAAAATGAAAACATCTGATGTGGGCAACACATGACTTTCCTTATATAATACAATGAATTTACTTCTTTTACAGTTAAAAAAATGTTATTCTTATAGTAGATACTTATATTCTTTCCAAGATATTGAATTTTCTTCAATGAGTCGTCATTTTCATTGATTTAGCGTCATTTTTATCAATTTGGCGAGATTTTCGTTAATGTGGCAACAATTTAAAATGTCGCCAAGTTGGCGACATTCTGCCAAATTCGTCGCCAAAATCTCAGTAAGCGTTATGGACGGAGAAATAAGTTATTCTTACAGCAGATAAATGACAATTGGCGTTCAAATACAAAAGTATTACTCAAAGTATCTTTTTCCACGAATGGAACGAGTTAGATCCACGACAATGATGTCGCCCAATTTATCGCATGGTATTACATATGAAAAGTGAACATGCTTCTCAATAGGAAATATTTTTTTTATTTTATATAACTTTTTGATAATTTTTTTGAAAAATGTGCAATATCTCAAGAACGGTTCATGTTAGCGTTCTAAAATTTATGTCAATCGTTTTCTAATGAAAAATTACGTAAGAAATATCTGTTTGCGTAACTTTATTAGCGATTTTGATTTTTTGTCGATTTTTTCTCGAAAATTTAGGGAGGTTCTGAACATTCGATTAAGTATAAAAACAATAGGCTTTCAGTGTTTACGGATTGTGATTTTTGTACCAAATTTCGTTCGAATCGGTCCATTCGTTCGCCAGTTATCGTCTCCACAGACTCACTGACACACACACACACACATATTTTCGCACACACACACACACATCACTTCAAAAATGTTTGATTCGTGATCAGGGATGCTTGAAACGTACTCTCCCGTCGAAAACTCGATTTCGAATTTTCGACCCCGTCACAATACTTTCCTTATACATTATGTATATAAGGAAAGTAAACATCTAAATATGCTTCAATAATCTTTATTTACACAACGTGCGTTGAAATGAAATTTACTTCATATTTAATAATTTTTTCGGGTATGGTACATACTGTAAAGCATTTACAACAAGTTTCACAAACAAATCGAATTTCGCTGCGCTTTCCTTTGGAAGAACATACTCTACATACTCTAGTTAGTAATTATTTTTTCTAAAATAGGGTGACGTAAAACCACGAGTATTCTCATGACGGATCAGCAACATTCAGCCATGTAAGTACGAGTATACTCGTGACCGGTCAGCAAAGTGTTAAAAGTGACCTTTCTTAAATGATATAAATGGTTACTTAAACTATTAGAGATTGATTGGCTCAGGTTAAAATTTCAAATATTTTCGTATCCCACCCCTACAGTACAATGGTCCGATCCCGGTCCAAGCTCGGTGGTAATTTCAAATGAAGAACCAGAGCCAATAAACCTTACATCTCAATTCGGTCCGAAACAAAATTTAAACGAATATATATCAAAACCATGAACTTATGCTCTGAATTAAGATGTTATTTTCTTATTCTTTTTCGACCCAGATCGCCCGACCTACCCGAAGGTGTAAGGCATCTGTTTTGACGGTCGGGACAGTGCCACCCAATTTAGACCGGAATCCAGTGCGTACCGTACCCTCCTTTCCCTATCACCAACCTCTCCGAAGAACTTACGGATCCACAATTTTAACGTGTACTCCGTACTCCGCGTGAACACGGGGACAGTTTAGGCAGAGCCGGGAATCGAACTCGGGTCGTCCGAGTGCAATCCTCGCGCGCTAATCACTGGGCTGTCCCACCCCGAAGTTATTATTTTAAAACATTTGTTTTTGTATACCCGAAGTTTAAAAAAAAGTTGAGTTTCATTTATGTATGTTCAAACATTAATTACGTGTAGCTCAGCCCGACTCGAAACCGTCTGAGAAATATCAGACTAGCTCCGTAGGACTGGACTAAGCACGATCTCAATCAGACCTCTAATTTTGTTAGTATGAAAAGCAGTACTATTACTTTCCTTATATACATAATGTATAAGGAAAATATTGTGACGGGGTCGAAAATTCGAATTCGAGTTCTCGACGGGAGAGCACGTTTCAAGCATCCCTGATCACGAATCAAACATTTTTGAAGTGATGTCTGTGTGTGTGTGTGTGTGTGTGTGTGTGTGTGTGTGTGTGTGTCAGTGGGTCTGTGGAGACGATAACTGACGAGCGAATGGACCGATTTGAACCAAATTTGGTACAAAAATCACAATCCGTAAACACTGGAAGCCTATTGTTTTTATACGCAATCGAATGTTCAGAACCCCCCCTAAATTTTCGAATGAAATTTTGAAAAAATCGTCAAAAAATCAAAACCACTAATAAAGTTACGCAAATAGATATTTCTTATGTAATTTTTCATTAGAAAACGATTGACATAAATTTTAGAACGCTAACACGAACCGTTCTCGAGATATTGTACATTTAAAAAAAAAAATATCAAAAAGTCATGTAAAATAAAATAAAAATATTTCCTATTGATAAACATGTTCACTTTTCATATGTAATACCATGCGATAAATTGGGTGACATCATTCTCGTGGATCTAGCTCGTTCCATTCATGAAAAAAGATACTCTGAGTAATACTTTTGTATTTGAACGCCAATAGTCATTTATCTGCTGTAAGAATAACTTATTTCTTAGTGCATAACGCTTGGCGAGATTTTGGCGACGAATTTGGCGGAATGTCGCCAACTTGGCGACTTTTTGAAATGTTGCCAAATTAACGAAAATCTCGCCAAATGGATAAAAATGACGCTAAATCAATGAAATGACGACTGATTGTCGAAAATTCAATGTCTTGGAAAGAATATTAGTATCTACTATAAGAAAAACCTGTTTTTTTACTGTAAAAGTAGTAAATTCATTACATTATATAAGGAAAGTCATGTGTTGCCCACATCAGATTTTTTTAGTAATTGTGTACGAAATAGTACCTCACTTTGACAGTAACTTTTCACTTGCGTATGAAAGGCTATTTCGCCTTGGCAGTAACCTGCCATTCATTGCATATGAATGGTTACTGTAGAACATGAAATACATGTATTAATACACACTCAGAAATACCGGCCGATCAAATGGCTACTCATGTCCTTGTCGACGGGTCGGTCGGTCTGGGTCTTCAACACTCAGAAATACATGTATTAATACATACTCAGAAATACATGTATTAATACACACTCAGTATGCGTCTGGATGCAATGTAATTGGATGACATAAATCAAGGGAAATCAAGCTATAATGTAAGGAATTTCTTTAAATGTTAGAAAAAATTACTAATAGCACATTTATCACGCAATATTTCATCCCGCTTATGCCATTTTAGCAATCAATATTTTTTGATTTAACGCTATATAAGTAGCACGCCAAAACCAGGCTGACATGCCTGTGAATTTTTTTCATATAGAGTGTAGTAGCTTTATATTTCCAAAGAAATGTTGTGATATTTTTTTTATAAAAACGTAAATAAATTGGGAGAAAATGTGTGTACTCTAGGGGAGGGTCGAACTGTATCAAACTTAATTGATACGTACTATGAGGAAGACCCAGACTGACCGACTCACCCGAGGGCATAGAGCAGCTGTTTGAGCGGCCGGAGATACGTATTATCTGTGAAAAACTGAAGCTATTCTTTCTTCTGTAAAATGATTGAAAATGATAAAAACTTCAGCGTTTGAATGTAAAACAAATCTGGGGTATTTCTGCTTACTTCTTTAGCCATTGGTCTAAAACTTTTGAGGAAGACGGCAAAATTGTGGATCCAAAGAATTATATTTCGGGTAAATATTTCTGATGAAGATGGTATTTTGTTCGATTATGTCAGTTTATTGTGAAGACTGCTAGTATGGGAAAGAGCTGTCAAAATGCAACCTGTAGAGCATTTTGTTTTATTGAAAATTTATCTTTTCAGTGATATTTCATAAACTTCTCAACATATACTTTTAGAATATACACTATTCTACGAATGTGCCATACTTTGTTGCATTTCTTATGTTGGTCTTTGTATAGCAAGAAGGGTGAATTTTGGCATCCAATAATTGATGACAATTGAATAAAATGTTATAGATAAAGCAATTATTTTCGTAATATTTTAATGCATAATTTTGTTTTTATAATGTTTATTCGGTTTTTAGAGAGAAAATTGAAAAATTAAGAGTTTATTTTTATTTATTTATTTATTTATTATTATTTATTATTTTACTCCGAAAACTAATAGGCCTCTGTCATTCATTCTTTGAAATAACCATGTCCCACATTTCATTTGATTTGTTCGATTTATTCGATAGATATAATAGTCACAGACTCACATACATCATTGAAAACAGATTGATTCGCATTCAGAGATGTTCTATAGTACGAGTAAGTGCATGGAAATACGGGAGTCTTATTTTTGACCTCATCAGAATATCTTTCCCTACTATTTATTGTAGAGGAAGTTCTAACAGCGCTTTATTATTAATTAATACGTTGACTATTGCAATTATACTTATTTATTTGATTTAAATTTTATAATTATACAATTTTTTGTTTCTATTTTCTACCAAATCCATCTTATTTCCAAATATTTATTTCGAATTGATTATTCATTGAAATTTTTTGGCGTATTTTCCCAAAGAGGAGTGGGGGGGGGGGGTGCTTTTCTGTGTTTGAAAAGCACTTTTCTCCATCGAATCGCCGTAATTTTTAATATCTTTAATTTTTGTTTATCACATATTTTCTTACTTATACTCTTCCATTTCAGTATTAACTCATATAACTCTATCTGTATTAATATATCCAAATGCATATATGTAAGTATTTCTTTTTTTCTTTGCAGGTAAGATCTGTTTATTTCAAATCGTGCAATACTGAAAATTATTTTAAATCATTGACATAGTATTAAGAAATTAATCATACCTGGAACTCAACGTTAAAGGTAAATAAATGTATATTTATAGCTTTAGACTGGATTTTCGTAACCCTATGTAATGTTTATTCAAATGGCCTGTCTGTGTGACGTCTATTGCTAAAAGAGGCGTCGTTTTATGCCATTTTTCTGCTGTTACTTTCCTTATATACACAATGTATAAGGAAAGTATTGTGACGGGGTCGAAAATTCGAATTCGAGTTTTCGACGGGAGAGCACGTTTCAAGCATCCCTGATCACGAATCAAACATTTTTGAAGTGATGTCTGTGTGTGTGTGTGTGTGTGTGTGTGAAAGTGTGTGTGTGTGTGTGTGTGTGTCAGTGAGTCTGTGGAGACGATAACTGACGAACGAATGGACCGATTCGAACAAAATTTGGTACAAAAATCACAATCAGTAAACACTGGAAGCCTATTGTTTTTATACGCAATCGAATGTTCAGAACCCCCTTAAATTTTTGAATGAAATTTTGAAAAAAATCGTCAAAAAATCAAAACCGCTAATAAAGTTACACAAATAGACATTTCTTATGTAATTTTTCATTAGAAAACGATTGGCATAAATTTTAGAACGCTAACATGAACCGTTCTCGAGATATTGCACATTTTTAAAAAAAAATTTCAAAAAGTTATATAAAATAAAAAATAAAAATATTTCCTATTGAGAAACATGTTCACTTTTCATATGTAATACCATGCGATAAATTGGGTGACATCATTCTCGTGGATCTAGCTCGTTCCATTCATGAAAAAAGATACTTTGAGTAATACTTTTGTATTTGAACGCCAATAATCATTTATCTGCTGTAAGAATAACTTATTTCTCCGTTCATAACGCTTGGCGAGATTTTGGCGACGAATTTGGCGGAATGTCGCCAACTTGGCGACATTTTTAATTATTGCCAAATTAACAAAAATCTCGCCAAATTGATAAAAATGGCGCTAAATCAATGAAAATGACGACTAATTGAAGAAAATTCAATATCATGGAAAGAATATAAGTATCTACTATAAGAATAACGGTTTTTGTAGCTGTAAAAGTAGTAAATTCATTGTATTATATAAGGAAATTCATGTGTTGCCCACATCAGATTTTTTTCTTTTACGATGGTACCGGCAACTTATAGGTCAGACGCGAAAAACTTTTTTTGAGTTAACGGGCCAGATGATTGAGTTAACTTTTTTTAAACTTTTTTTGAGTTAACGGGCCAGATGATTTGAGTTAACGGGCCAGATGACATCATTTAAACCTACGACGAACATCTGATTTTTATGCATGTACTATATTCCGCTAAATATTTGTGGTCCATGATAGAATCCAAAACTTTGAAATTAGATTGAATTAAAATTTTGATAAAGAGTCTAAAAAAAGCATATTTTCCTCAAATTTGGTTTGATGTTAATCATATAAATAGAACTAGAATGTCTTGCGGAATAAACAAAACACTTGTTAGATGCTTGTGGAATAAGGGTCTCAAGTACACTCAGCGAATTTCGCGCGGTTTTATTGATGGCAAAAGTTTAGCCATACAAATGTTTTTACGAAAAATTTTGATGTGAATAACATCTATGGCTGGGGTTTATCTGGCAGGAAAACGGAGTGGTACGAAAAATGGAAACACTTTTGAGGTTTATACCCTTTAAAACTACTAGATAAAAATGGTAATAATTTTACGTGTTTTGTTGGAAATAGGGGTCCAGATTATGAATATATAGAAATAATTTTAATATATGTTGTAAAGTCATTCTGTCTATCTGTCTGTCCATTAGCACGATAACTGCCGTAAAAATGACTTTATCAAAATGAAATTTTAGTATGTTTTTCAGATGGTCTGTGGGACCTATGAAAATATAAATGAATAATATCACCCAATTAGTTTTGGATTGAACCCGGGTTGAAGAAATGAAATACATTGAACCCTATGGGACCTAATTTTTCAAAAAAATTTTAAGCGAATTTAAAATTCACAAATTGCTTCGAAAATTGTAGGAAATATTCAAATTATCCCATAAAATATATAAAAAAAATTCAGTAAAATATGTTAGGTAGTTTTTTAAATAAAAATTATTTAATATAGGGAGAAAAACAAATTCAATTAAATTCTGACTCTCGCTATATCCTCCAGAAAGATAAGAGATATATTATATAATAAATATCTTTCCAAGAGTTGAATTATTTTATATATAAGAGAGGTTTCACATTTTAAAATAAATATGGTAGATAACAATTTTTCAAATTTTTAAGTAAAATAAATTGTTATAGTATTGTGATGAATGAAATGATTGGAAAAATGTTAATGAATGAAATGCTGCTTTTATATAAAGGCGATTTATATTTCGATGACGTCATTTGAATAAAGTTCATTTGTTTTCGATGAAGTTTTCAAATATAATAAATTATTGTAGTATTATGATAATTTTAAAAATATTACTGAGGAATGTATCGTATTTTAGAGATGTTTAAACCAGGCAATTTATATTTCAATGCCGTTATTTGGATGAAAATACGATACATAGTGGAAAAGTGTTTATGACTTTGTTCATTCTGCCTGTCTGTCTGTCTGTTCGCACGATAACTGCCGTATAAATGACTTTATCAAAATGAAATTTTAGTATATTTTTGAGACAGTCTGTGGGATATACGGGAATGTAAATGAATAATATCAACCAATTAGTTTTGGATTGAACACGGGCTGAAAAAGTGAAATGCATTTGAACCCCATGGGACCTAATTTTTCAAACATTTTTCAAGCGAAGTTAAAATTCGCAAATTGCTTCGAAAATTTTAGGAAATATTCAAATTAACGCATAAAATATATAAAAAAAATTTCAACAAAATATGTTCGGTAGTTTTTTAAATAAAAATCAAAATAATAATGACACCCATATAATATGAAGAAGATCCCTGCTTTTACATAGAGAGCCAGCCGATTTATATTTCGATGACGTCATTTAAATAAAGTTCATTTGTTTTCTATGAAGTTTTCAGGTAAAATAAATTATTGTAGTATTGTGATAATTTTTAAAATATTACCGAGGAATGTATCGCATTTTAGAGATGTTTATATAAAATTGCATTGAAGTTGGAAAGTGTTTCATAATCAATGCTTTATGCATGATTGATCTTTCTTGGCTTTGTTTTTTTTCTTTCTCCTTGCTCTTTTGTATCAGGATTCTCAAATATTGAAATTAATTTTTTATACTTTTAATTTCATAATTATTTGTTAAATGAAGTTCAAACTTGAAATCTTTTACAGATCACATACTTCATACGCGTGAGTGCATTCAAAGCCCGGCTTTTTGCGAGTAACTTTGGCATGAAGCCGTTTATTCCGTGCAAATTTAGCCAAGGAGCGCATTAGAATGTATTTCCCATCAAAAACATCGCTGAAGGACATTCACGGAATAAACACGTAGTCGTCGTATTTGTTTCCAATGGAGTTAAGTAATGGGAAATGTGCTTGACTTATTGTTTCTCTGCACTTTTCAGTCAAGAAGCTGTTATATTATACTGTAAGACATTCTGCAACCTTTCTTCGTTTTTTTTTTCCAGCTACCCTGTAGATAATTTCTGCGAACTATCAGAAAAACCGCAGCTTCATTTTTGAAATATTCATCTAATTATTTTTATGTCTCAGAGTATCAACTACCACTCGTTAACATCCAAGACAGCTTTCCCAATTATAGCGGCTAATAATAAAAAAAAATATTATAATATAATTATTAATTATATTATTGTATAAAAATGATAAATAATGAAATAAACTAAAAAAATTTGAAAATAAGATACATTGATATTTAATGTTTTGAATATTATTTTCGCTGAAAATATGTAACTTTAGCCAGTTTGATACTACGACTTGAGCCCCCCTTATAATGGTGTTAGTGGCATTCTCATTTATTCAATTCATCTGGGAATCATTTTCATAGTAAGATTTTACATCTATAACCTGGTCATCCTGTATACATTATATTATTGGTTGCCCTGTCTCCTATTCTAACTCCCTGATTGGATTTCAGGGAAGGTCACTTTAACTTGTTCCACCCCCCCTGGTCTATCGTGTCCTCCTTCTCCCAAATGCATCTCAACTTTTTTCATTCTTTACAACTGCTCACTTTCAATACACATGCAAGCTGGATTCCTGCCTCATGGATCATGATGATTCTTAAATTCCTAATAATATTTAAATTTTTCCTCTTTTGGTGTTTGTAGTCTGGGTTTTGGCATTTATAGTAACTTACTATTGCCAAATCTGAAACAAGCATATGTTAGGATTAATTAGAATTAGATGCTCAGACCTGAAGAAGAGTCTAGTCTAATTAATCTTCAAAATTAAGCCAGTGCTGTACATTTCTTTTCTCGGCATTGTGGCCGTGGTTTGACTGCTTTGGTGATTTTAATATTTCATAATTACTTGGAATTCGTTATTATTATTATATCTTTCTAATATATATATATATATATATATATATATATATATATATATATATATATATATAAATTGAAAGATTTTAATCGAAAACTATGCATAAACTACTGTATGTACAAAAAAAACCCATCTCTAGCATATCTGTTACAAATAAGTAACTATACACCAAGACTAAGGATAAAAATAGAAGGTAACATATCACTACAATGGAAAGGGGAATGAGAAGAACATTAAGATACAAAAATCACAATTAAAAAGTATATATAAATATAAAAAAATTGAAAAAGAAAACACGGCAAAAATGAGAAAAGGCAATAATAATTAGCTCAAGATAAAAGATTAAGACATTGAGAACAATCAATTGAAACTACACAAAAAATGGCGGTTAGTTCGAAATTGCATTCTCATCAGGACAGCCATACAATTCGAATTAAAACCGATAGAATAGCCAGTTTCTGACAATGGCGATAGTATTTAACTATAGACACCATTAGAACTGTCAACTGGCTAGTGGAAGGAGAAAAAATAAACCAATTGAATTACAAATCAGAAAAATAAGAAAAATAAAAAAACCTCCTCGAACAGAAATATTAACTCACATGCACTGCTACCACGTGTAGATTGAACAAGCGACTGAGCATTTAAAAATTTCACCCATCTTCACCACATGTAGTTCTTATTCCATTCTTTAACTTATATATGGAACAGGGAAAAAGGGGTATTTTATACCAATTTAGTACCTGTTTTATTTATAATGTTTATTTATCATAATAAATAAATTGGCATCACGTCTGATTTCAATTTGCTTGTTGTTTCTGCTAATTTATTTATCATGTTCTTTTAAAAAATATTCAACAGCTTGTCGTATAGGCTTATTTGGCAGCGAATTGCGAGTCACTGCGGTTTAGTATTGTGATTTACAAGATGGCGGAGGAGGCTAGTATGGAGATATAGATTAATATTACGCTCATGCCCGCGACACGTTTCCTCTGCAGCAAGTAGGTGTTGATTGTTCAGGCAATGATGTTCTATGAGTATATAGCAATAAAAAAGTCTGAATTAGTTGATGTATATGATTGATTTGGGGTTTTGAGTTCAGTTCTTATAATATTCATTTGCCGTCTGTTTGTATAATGATCGTTTATTCCTGTCTTGTTTGCATTTTATTTGTAGTGTTTTATATATATTTTTGGTACATGACCTTCTCAAATTAGTACCGGCCTCCGGGAGTGTTGCCGCGGCTCAAAGCATGCTTTGACCGGGGAGTGGGAGTCACCCCCCCCCCTGGCCAATTTGTGGCACTTTTTTATTGTTCACTTCCTTTTTGAATATTCCTTTTGGATATATATATATATTACTCCCCATTACAGACAGCTGATTCCCTTGAACACTTCAGCAACATGCATATATTTTACAGTGTAGTTACTTCGTCAAGAATCCGCTTATTTCGTGCAAATTTAACGGGGAGTGCATAAGAATGTTTCCCATCAAAAACATTACTGAAGGACATTCACGAAATACACACCACACGCAGTTATATCTGTGCCCAATGGAGTTAAGTAATGAGAAATGTGCTTAACTTATTGTTTTTCTACACCTATCAGTCAGGTAGTTGTTAGATTACAAACAACTCATTTGTTAAGCGTTATGCGCACGAAACCGCATGCTGCCTCGACATTTTTTGACCATAACGGTGAAAGGAATAGCCACGCAAAAGACAATAAACAATCACCATTTCGGCAAAAACAGCATTCCGATGTTGACGTGTTTTAGATGTCGTGCCCCGTTGAAGTGGTCAACAATGCAAGACGGCATTGGGATGCGGACGCGCATGCCCGCGACACGTTTCCTCTGCAGCCCGTCCATCTCGTATTCTTTTTCCGAAATGTGTCCAAAACAATGAAAGTGGAATATGATTCGAGAAGCGTTTTGACGCGTTTCTGGCGAATTTTCGAGGAAATCCTCGCGTTTTCGTAGCCTGCTATCAAAATATCTCGTTTTTCTATACTGCATCATTGACGAGAACACGATGCAGTGCTTGTTGTTGTTGCCCGATGATTTTTTTTTTTAAAAAGAAGTTGGGAATTTGATTGTTTACGATTTTCGCGATTGTCTTTTATCTTATTTATTTGAAATAATTTGGCATTTGACTGCGAGAATTTTCTTTTTTTTTTCCATTCCAATAAATTGCGTCTGTAAAATATTTTGACATGATAAAAATATATATATATATATATATTTTTTTTTTGTGCAGATTAGGATGTTTTAAACCTCCGCTATATGTATAAACTATTTTTATTCTTTATTACTTTCCTGATATACATAATGTATAAGGAAAGTACTGTGGCGGGGTCGAAAATTCGAATTCGAGTTTTCGACGGAAAGGCACGTTTCAAGCATCCCTGATCACGAATCAAACATTTTTGAAGTGATGTCTGTCTGTGTGTGTGTGTGTGTGTGTGTGTCAGTGAGTCTGTTGAGACGATAACTGACGAACGAATGGACCGATTGGAACGAAATTTGGTACAAAAATCACAATCCGTGAACACTGGAAGCCTATTGCTTTTATACGCAATCGAATGTTCAGAACCCCCCCTAAATTTTCGAGTGAAATTTTGAAAAAATCGTGCAAAAATTAAAACCGCTAATAAAGTTACGCAAATAGACATTTCTTATGAAACTTTTCATTAGAAAACGATTGACATAAATTTTAGAACGCTAACATGAACCGTTCTCGAGATATTGCACATTTAAAAAAAAATATCAAAAAGTCATATAAAATAAGAAAAATATTTCTTATTGAGAAAAATGTTCACTTTTCATATGTAATACCATGCGATAAATTTGGTGACAACATTCTTGTGGATCTAGCTCGTTCCATTCATAAAAAAAGATACTTTGTGTAATACTTTTGTATTTGGACGCCAATAGTCATTTATCTGCTAACTAACGAAGAATAACTAACGAAGAATAACTTATTTCTTCGTACATAACGCATTTCGAGATTTTGACGACGAATTTGGTGGAATGTGCCTACTTGGCGACTTTTTTAAATGTTGATAAATTAACGATAAACTCGCCAAATGGATAAAAATGATGCTAAATCAGTGAAAATGACGACTTATTGACGAAAATTCAATATCTTGGAAAGAGTATAAATAACTACTATAAAAATATTATATTTTTTTTTACAGTAAAAGTAGTAAATTCATTGCGTTATATAAGGAAAGTCATGTGCTGCCCACATCAGATTTTTATTTTTGCATTAGCATGTAATTTGGTAAATATGCAAATATGCACTGTTTTCCATTTTGCTTTTATACGTGGCTATCTTATATTTTAAGTTTATATATATATATATATATATATATATATATATATATATATATATATATATATATATATATATATATATATATGTATATATATATATATAATAAAAATAGTTTGCGATATTTCAAAGATATAATAGTGATAAATTGTAGCACCCAGGTATAACCTAAACATCAGCATGTTGTTGTTGAGACCCAGACCGCCCGACCTACCAAAAAGGGTGTAAGGTAACTGTTTGGACGGCCGGGAAGTGCCACCCAATTTAGACCGGAACCCAGTGGGGGAGGCATCCACAGGGACCGTACCCTCCTTCCCCTACCACCAACCTCTCGGAAGGACTTACGAACCCACATGTTTAACGTGATCGTTCTCTGCATGAACACGGCGGTAGTTGTGGCAGCGTGCAAATCCAGCTCGCAAACCACCGGGCTACCGCGCCCAAACATCAACATGTAAGAAAGTTGCTTTCAAAACTAGATGGAAATACTTTCCAATTAGCTACTACTGCATAAAAGGAAAATCCTGGCAAGTGTAAGCACCATGACTCTCCAATTCGCAATAAATAAAGACTCAACAAATAAGGGGAACCCAAAATAAAGCAATGTATAGCAGCCAGCTAGCAATCCATGAACAAACAACAGATAACAATGATGAGAACTCGGAAATAGAAAAAGACGAAACATTCCTGCCTACCATGTGGAAAAGTGTTCAGCTTAAGAAGGCGATCAATATGGTATAAATGTACCCTCAACAGCTCTTGTCTAGGTCACCAAGAAAGCCATACAAATCAAATATTACTTTTGTCATTCATTAATTTGCCATTTAAAGCAAATATTACTTTTCTCATTCATTAATTTGCCATTTAAAGCAAATATTACTTTTGTCATTCATTAATTTGCCATTCAAAGCAAATATTACTCTTTAATAAAAAAATGTATCGAGTTTTTTTTTTAGAATACTTGCATAAAAGTTCCTTTTAAGCCCATTTAACTTTTCTATAATCAAAACCATTTCAGATTAACTTCTTGACTTTGCCTATACATTTTTAACCTGCCCACGATGAAGAATCAGAAAAATTCGTTTTCACCACTATGAAGTTCTTTCAATCTTCGGAACAGGCAGGCGTATATTACACATAATACTACATCTCTAAAAATTACTTTAATAGTTCTCACTGCTTTTGGCGTAAATCAGCCTTAACCTTATATACTTTCAACCTATTCAAAATTCACATAAACAGTATTACTCTTAGTTTCCATCTTAAAATGCATATTTTATTCTATTACATTGGCCATCCCAATCAAAATATACCAACCATATAAAATTCAAGAATGCTTCATCAAATTCCAAAGCCCAAGTTCCAAGTCCGAATATTAGACCTCGTGCAACTTTTGACGGAATAAGTCTTTTTCTAACCATCATCTATCTGTACGTAAGTATGAAAAACATGAATGAAGCCTCTCTAAGCATAACCCACTTTTAGTGTCTTTCCTATAAACATCTTTCGACCCAGACCGTCCGACCTACCCGAAAGTCAAAGATATCTGTTTGAACGGCCTGGATAGTGCCACCCAATTTAGGCAGGAACCCAGGGAGAGCTGTATCAGCAAGGATCGTACCTTCCCTCCCCTCCCCTCCCCTACCACTCGGAAGGACTGTAGAACCCCCACAGATTTTACGTGCCAGTACTCCGCGAAAATACGAGAATAGTTTGGGCAAAGCTGGAAATCGAACTCTGTTCCTCCGTGCAATCCCCGTGCCTTAACCACTGGGCTAACCCCCCTAAAAACATTTGAAAAAATTACACATTTAGTCTAGTGTATAAGACAGTTTTCTCAGATAATTAAATTTTAACGTGTCTAGAACTACAGTGTCTTCAGCTAGAAGTGCATATTTTTAGCAATCACCTTTTTATACACAAAATAAATAAATAAATAAATAAATACAGTAAATGATTTAAGGGGAGAGTTTTAATAATTTTAGAGAATAATTGCTTTCGAATATAAAACTTCCAAATTTCCAAATTGAAGTAATGTTCGTTGCAAAATTCTTCGCATTGCTATATTTACTTTTTAGCGACAAAGAATAAAACTTTATAACAAAGAATAGAGACAATGCATCCATCTGCAGATTTTGTATGTAGCATTTAATGTGCTGTATACAGGAGCACTATATATATTTCTGTATTCGTCATTGCTATTATTCAATATTTTTTTTATATATATATATCAAAGTGTTTCATATATAAACTTTATTTCTCTGAAAAACGTCTTCACAAAAATTTTAACGAACCAAACTTAAAAAAAAAAAAAATCGTCTGCGAATTTTCTATCATGATTATTTTTGAAACGCAGATTTTCCCCAATCAACATTTTCAACAACACGGAAGCTTTTTACATATCTGATATTTTGAATTTTGTTTTTTATTATGCTTGGTTTGAAATGAGAGTTGCATATTACGGTTTTGAAAAGCTTTTTTTTTTATCAGTCGTTTATTCCCAGGAATTGTATACAAAATATTTTTTAAAAAAATTGTCTATGTATATTTTCCATTAAACATATCAAAAAATGTTTTTCCGCATGTGATTATGTAAATAAGATTCTTACTGCTTATTTTTGCACTTCTATCAAATCTAGAAAAATGGCTTATGATATTCAGTTAAATCAGCTATCTCAATTAATTTAAAATGAGATTGCAGATTCAAATGCCATTGCACAATTTTCTCCCCCTCCCCCCTGCAGAATGATACATGTAAAAGTTGATTTAATCGTGGAACCTAAAAATCGGTTTCTTCTGGAAAATAATTTATTTATACATGGTCCGTCGAGAGAATGATTTAAATTAGAATATTTCAATCCTAGCTTTCATTTTATACTTTTTGTAAATTTGTGATTGGCTAATACATACACTTTTCATTTTGTAACATTATTTATTTCTGTGCAGCATGTAGCACAAACTGCTGCTAATGCAATAAAACTTCATTTTATTCTTACATAAAATTAATAGTGTCAACCGGTTTCGAAGTAAAAAAACGCCTTCTTCAGGACAAGTAAGAAGCGCAGCCTTCACCCATCAAAGCAAGATCAACAACTACTGTTACAACAGCAAATGTAACTGAAACAGGGAAATGCGATTACCAACGATGGGAGGAGAGAAAGAAAAAGACTTAAAACACCATAGAGTATTCTACTACTCGTTCTTTTCTCCATGATTTTTACCTAATTTTTTCTCCTCTAGCCATTGGCAATTCCCTTTCCCAGCTTTCGACAAGTTTGCTGTTTTAGCAACAGTTGCCGATCTTGCTTTGAAGCGTGAAGGTTGTGTTTCTTGCTTGTCTGATGAAGAAGACAGTTTTTTCTCTTCGAAACCGGTTTGTGTTAGATATCCATTTAAATTAAGTTTTATTAATTCTATTTAGTTTAATTATTTATGTGCTTTGAAGTCTTCCAAGTGTGCCAATTGGTTATTTTGTATCATCTGCAAAGAAATATGTATTTTAAATTAAAATTATTTTAATTTTCCTTATAATTTTATGTATTATCTTAATCATATTAGGTAAGTGCAAATTAACTTTTACCAGATATAAATTTAACTTAACTTCACGTATATGTCCAATTTTTTTTGTAAATGTTCAGTATTCTGACAGTACATTTAATATCTTCAAAATGTCTATTTGACAGGCCCTGTAATTTAATTTTCTAATTTATTTAATTACTGTATTAACTTTATAATGGAAAACGGGGCAAATAAAATATCGTTTTGAGTATTTAACGGAAAGGTTAAAAATGAAGTCCATTTTTGAAATAAAGAAAAAGAAGTGATTAAAAAAAAACCAGACTGCCCGACTCACCCGAAGGTTTAGAGCAGTAGGATGAGCTGCCGTGGGGGGGGGGGGGGATAACGTACCGATTTTGAATATTTAACGGAAATGTTAAAAAGGAAGTCCTTTTTCGAAATGAAGAATAAAAATAAGTGATCTTTTTTAAAAGTGGTCAGAAAAACTCGAATCACTGAAATAAATAATTATATCTATTTATAAATGCTTGTTTTATATTTAATTTTGATAACAAATAGAATCACTCTCATAGCGTTATTACGATTCTCAATATATTTTCAAATTTTTTGTGGTGCGCTTTTAAAATAATAACCATTTATAAATCGATATATAAATACACTACATATAAATTGATTTATAAATCGTTTATAAATCAATATATAACTGATGTATTAATCGATATAAAAATCGATTTATATAGTTTCACATATATAAATCGATTTGAAATAGACTGCAATGTATCTTTTCTGAACATAAGATCATTATAACGCTTATTTTTTATGAACGATTTAAAATACGGTTTTGTACAGGATAACCATTTCACTTCTTTATTGTTGAAGTGCGAAATAAATGGTGTATTTTTAAAACATTCTTTTTATTCGTTGCAACTTCTTTCTTTCTATGATTTGGAAATGGTGTTTGAAGCACGTAAATAGATCCCCAACTATATACAAATATCTTGTAAATTTTATTCCCGAGAAACGTTATCGACCTTTAAACACATCAATCTTTTTATTCCTGAGATTGTTTCTGGAAACTCTTTTTCCCTCCTCATTACCAATATTTAACGCTCAAAACTATTTGTAGAACTAATATTTAGAATTCTGTTTTACTTAGTCTCGAATGGAAAGTTGTGGCTTATAGTTTTGAAATAGCACTTTTCAAACCTTTATTTATTCATGCGAAATTTGTACGAAGTATGTTCAAACTTCTTTATCTTGCGTCTCTTTTGCTTTTATTTAACGTTTTCGTTCCGTTGAGTCAAGGTGAAATAATTAAATAGGCGCGCACCGATCACGTGCAAGACAGGTATATCAAAATTAAAAGCAAATTACAAAGGTATAATTTTCTAAATATAAAATAAATATCATTGGATTTTAATGCCGTAGAAATCCATTATCAGATTACCCCCCCCCCCCCCCCCCCCCCACCTCATCTAAAAAAATTGACGTTTTTGTATTCTTTGAAATTTCCTTATCAGTTTCTCAGAGAAATAAGTTATATGAGTATTGGTAAAACCGATTATATTTAATTTTATATTCATAAATTTTATTTAATTATTTTTTTCTTATTATAATTTAATTCTTAATTTTATATTTATAAATTTCATTTAATTTTATTTGTGTGTGTGTGTGTGTGTGTATGTTAGAGTTAGAACTCAGATAATAACGGATTCGGATTCAACATTAAATTCGTGAGAGGGTAGGTAGTAGGGTCACCAAATATTTCCGGGTTCTCTTTACATTTCCGGTTCAGTTTAAGTTTCCATTTTACTTGAAACGCTTATATTTCCATGTTGGCTATCTGTGGAACTTTGGTAATAATTGATATATATTCAACATTACATTCGGGAGGAGGTAGGGTGGTTCACTAAGAATTTTCACTTAAGATTCAAAAATTTTAATAGAAACATCTATTTCTCAGAATCTGCTATAAATAAAGCTTAGATACTGATTGATATGAATTCGGCATCAAATTCTGGAGGGAGTAAAGTGATTTACTAAGAATTTCCGGCTCTAGAAATTACACGTCCGATTTTAAAATTTACAGTTTCCTTGAAACATCTATTTCTCGGAATGTGCTATAGATATGATAACTGATATAGATTCAACATTAAATTCCATAGGGTGTTGGGAGAGTTCACAAAGGATTTTCACTTCTGGTCCAGAAGTTTTTTTCACAGGATTGGCCATAGATAGAGCTAACTTAGATAGTAACTGATATGAATTCAGTATTAAATTCTGGAGGAGTTTACTAAAGATTTCCACTTCTGTTTTTTTTTTTCAATTTCTCTTCATAAGATTTCCTTGAAACATCTATTTCTCAGGATTGGTTATAGATAGAGCCTAGACGATGAGTGATATGATTCAGTGATATGAAATCAGTGATACGGATTCATTCTAGAAGGGGTTGATGTTCATTACGGATTTCTATTACCGGTTTTGGAGATGTCACTTCTGTTTTTTCCAGAAATTTGTATGACTATACAAAATATCTATGCAAAAGGTAATTAAAATGCTTAATGT
Source organism: Amaurobius ferox (assembly GCA_951213105.1). Lineage (NCBI taxonomy): Eukaryota > Metazoa > Arthropoda > Arachnida > Araneae > Amaurobiidae > Amaurobius > Amaurobius ferox. Next base: position 65,451,284 of record OX578143.1, on the reverse strand, counting down.
TTACACCAGAAATTAAGATTTGCCACCATATTAAGGCCTCTTCGTGAATTACTTGTTTTTTTATTTAAATCCTGGAGGTTTAACATAACGCCATTTTCTCATCGCTTTTATGAGACACATAACTGTGTTTTAAAATACTTCCCCCCTCCCTTTTTTTATTAACTTATTTCCGTAACTTATAAATGGCTTTTGTGTTTAAAGTATATAGCAGTCTAACTATACTAATGTCTTTTCTGATAAACTTTGTTCCTGAAAAAAAAAAATCACTTTAACCACATAAATCTTATCCAATCCAAAGCGAGCTTTAGAAAAATCGTCTGCAATTTTTCTTTTCTGGATTCTTTTTCAAGAAGCATTTTTCTCCGGTATATCAACATTTTTAAAAATCACATTTCTGTTTACAAAACTGATATTTTCAATATTTTCTTTTATGATCAGTCTTGGAGGAAAGTTGTGGTTTAACGTTCTAAAATTCCCCTTTTTCAATCTTTTATTCATTCGAAGTTTGCTCAGTGTCTTTAAACTTCTTTGACTGCTATTGATTTTACGTTTATTTAATACTGTATTCTTTTCAACTTGCAAACTGGCTGTTTAGTTCTCCCCCCCCCCCTCATCCCCAGGAGTTTTATGTAAATAAAATAAAAAATGATGGTTAAAACTGTGAAATTTTGCACATTGTGTAAAGTGTTTGAAAAACTGAGTAAATAATTTGCGTTCAAAGAAGCTTTTAAATATAAATACTTTTAACACCAATTTGCGATTTTTATTTCGACAATGCTAATATTCTGGAGAATACTGTGAAACATAACAGGCGAGTTTACAGTTAAAGTAGTTTCACTGTAAAGTAATAATAATAAACTGTTTAAAGTAAACTGTAAAGTAATAAATTGTTTAAAGTAAAACCTGGTAATATATTATATGAAAGGAAAATTTTAAATTAGAAGTCTGCACGGGCCAGAATATCATATATCCACCTGATTTGATAGTAGCAGTAATATTTCTTTCTTTTGACCCAGGCCGTTCGACGTACCTGGAAGTGGAAGGTATCTTTTTGAAAGGCCAGGCAGTGCCTCCCATTTTAGACTGGAACCCAGTGGGGGGTGACATCCACAAGGACTGTACCATGGGCGTAAGCAGGATTTTTTTCAGGGGGAGGGGGTGCTAAAATTGATTGCATTCAAAATTTAAAGATTACTTTCAACCTTGAAATATGTATCGTTACAAAGTAAATTTGAATGGATGGTATGAGCATCACAATTTAAAAAGTAGTGTGTATGGTACTTTTAAAAATTAGTATGCGCCCATTTTTAAAAATGAGAGTGTGTACCTCTTTTTAAAAATATTTCCCCGTTTCATAACAGAATTCTAACCATCCTGGATATAGAGCAACTAAACTTACAAATTGGACATTCATAAACATGCCAAGGACATTCATAAACATGCCAAATGCTATAATCCGAAGTTTTCCATTTAGGTATAAGTTTCTGTTTTTATTAATATATACGTGGGAGAAAACACACAGTTGTGGTTGAATGTTCTAATTCCAAAAGGCATGTTTCTCATTTATTTTCTCTCATTGGCTTTTAATTAAATTAACAATTTCCTAGAGGGGTTTTTAGCACCCCCTTGACCACCACTCCCTGAATACGCCCATGGACTGTACTTTCCTTAATTTGTCACCAAACTCTCGGAACGACTTTCGAACCCACAGGTTTAACGTGCCCGTACTCCGCGTAAACACGGAGATAGTTTGGGCAGAGCCGAAAATTGAATTCGGGTACTCCGAGTGCAATCCCCGTGCTCTAACCACTGAGCTATCCCAGCACTAGTACTGCAATCCAGCCCAAGCCCGAAAAATATGCAAATGTTGAACCTAAGCCCGGCCCGGTCTGAAGACATATTGAGTCTCAGTCCGATCCGGCCCGATATAATGTTTGTTCTAATGTGTTATAAACATGAATTTAGGAAAATTTTTGAACAAAAAATAAAAGATAAAAGTTGTTTATTTTAAAGCATTTATCTTACCATATCAAAAAGCTACACAATATCTCTGTCTACTAAATTAATTAAAGAAAAAAAAATCAAAATGAAATACGTACTGCCCGACCTCATCCGACTTATTATTTGTTAATAATTTATATGGATTGAAATATATAATATAGTAACTATTATGGTTTATAAATGCTAATGATTGTGTTTTTGGTGACCTCTTTCTTCAAGACTATTGAGCCCCCCCCCCCCCCCCTGAATTTCACTCCAGCCCCTTTTCAATTTCACCTCTGGCTACAGCCCTGCTGTCAGTGATATTCTTTTACAATTCAGAAACAGTTCAACAGATTTGCTTACTTTTTCACTGGTTACTTTCCCTTTATACATACTATAATGTGTAGGGAAAGTATCGTGATGGGGTCGGAAATTTGAATTCCGCGTTTTCGACGGAAGAGACTGTTTCAAGCACTCTTGAACTCACATCGAAAGTCTTTGAGGTGATTTGTGTGTGTGTGTGTGTGTGTGTGTATCCGTGAGTCTTTTGATGCGATATCTCATGAATGAATGGAACGTTTAGAATGAAATGTGGCACAAATATTACGATTAACAAACACTGGAACCCTAATGTTTGAAAACTCAATCGAATGTTCGTAAGATCCCCCAAATTTTCGAATAAAACTTTGAAAAAAATCATTTAAAAATTAAAACTTCCGTGATGTTACGTAAATGATAATTCCGTATGTAATTTTTCATTATAAAACAAATGATACAAACTTTAGAACTCTGGTACGAAACGTTCTCGAGATACTGTACATTTAAAAAAAATAAAAATTTATCAAAAATATCCCGTAAAATTGAAAAGTATTAACTATGGCGAAGTACTTTTTCATATGAAAGAAACAACACGCTTAAAGCGCTAAAATAATTTCAATGTTATTTGAAATGTTCGTATATTTATAAAAAAAAAACCAAAAACAAACCAGCAATTTATAGCGTTTTATGGAAAGTTTAAAAATTCAGTTGACTTATGCAACAACTAATGAACATATTTTTATGGAGTCCGTGCTATTCTTTGTCAAGAGGGCGGACACGATAAGGCAAACGAACTCTTATAACTGCACAAAAACTTCAACTTTTACACTTGGCTGAGTGATCAACAATGGGAACGGCAGAATTGTCAACCGTCCACCCAAACACTGGCGGAGACTGAAATTTATGACAAGCGCGCGCCAAAAACAAATATAAAAAAAAATAATCTCACCACTTCCAAGAAATTGGAGTTAGTACTACGAAAAAAAAAAAATCAACCTCACAAAGGAGCACTCTTTTTAAAATGCGTACATCATATCAAAATTCTGTGGCTAATAGCCGTTCCAGAAAGTTGGCCCTTTTCAAAGACACCGTTAAAGGCACAGTTAAGTGTAGAATGCGCATCCACGTGGCTTGGAGAGAGTATATAACGCCTTATAGAGAGTACGTAAATCAAGTGGGCCTCCGTTTATTTGATCATTATTCATTCCGGAGTGTTAAGCCTCGCTTAATTTCGGTGGCAGCATTTGACAAGGCGGAAATTTTTTGTTTGGTTATCGAACGGTGTGAATGACGGGCAGAAAGGCCCAGCCCAATTCTTTTATCATTCGAAATATTTATTCTGGCTTTTCCATTTTGATAGAGATTTGGCCGCGCTAATGAATCTAACTTTCTCCAACTTTTGTCAAACATTTTCAAATCCACTTTTTATTTTCATTTTTCTTATGACGAGAGAAGAGTAAATCAATAAGTCGAAGCATTCTGTGCAAAGGATAAAGAAATATATTAAACAAAGTAATTAAGCGCAATTTAATATACAACGTAGCATGCGGCAGTTTCAAGGGATGCCTTGAATCCCCTGGAATGTTTGTTCTTTATTTTGCTCTCTGATTAACTCTTAGGCAGACTCCCAATCCTTCCTTAGCTTACTCTTTTCTAATTTATGATGCTGTGAATCCACCGTGCTAGGTTAATACATAGGCCTCTATGGTTAGGTTAATACATAGTTCTCTACAGTTAGGTTAATACACAGGTCTCTATGATTAAGTTAATTCACAAGTCTTTAATACATAGGTCCTTACAATACAAGAAATAAAAGAGAGCGAGGAGGGACTAAAAAAAAGAAAATAAAACAGAGAAAGGACAAGTTTTTCAATGCCCTTCCCTAGACACAACAGTGACCCGTTGTTGTTGAGGCCCAGACCGTCCGACCTACCAGAAAGGTGTAAGGTAACCGTTTGGACGGCCGGAAAGTGCCACCCAATTTAGACCAAAACCCAGTAGGGAAGACATCCAGAGGGACCGTACCCTCCTTCCCTTACCACCAACCTCTCGGAAGGACTTACGGACCCACATGTTTAACGTGATCGTACTCCGCATGAACACGGCGGCAGTTGTGGCAGCATGCAAATACAATAGTGACCCGTGAAAAAAAAGAAAATAAATTTTAATCACACATGCGAAATTGAACCAAATTGAGGGTGCAGGCAGATGCAATGCAGAACAATACTATATAAATACTGTCATAGTCATATATTGATATTAAGCAAAATTGTTGAAACTATTTTATCTGCTGTTAGCCCCTTCTTCTCCTCTGGCGATTTTTGCATAATATCAATTTTGGATAATGAAAAGGATAATCTGCCTACACCAACAGTTTGATTCAATTTTTTCCACTTTCCCTTGTGCCACTGTTGTGTAGAGGAGGGCACTGAGAAACATGTTTTTTCGCATAATTTATTAACAGCGGGTTTAGGTCTGTTTGACACTGATGTATGGGACTCAAGGTATCCTCGAAACAGCTGCAAGTCCGACCCGTCCTGTATATAGAGCTATATTTTAAAACACTAAACCCGATTTCGACTAGGCTAAAACCGTTTAAGAGAAATCCGGTCCGACCCTTCAACCAGAGATATACCTATATTTCACCTCGACGGTCCGACCCGACCCATTGTACCAGATCTAAGCCAACAGGCTAGGTGAGAACTCTGGCGCGTCTCTGATCTACCTTATTTATTCAAGACTAGAATTTTATATTAAGGAGCTATGACAAACATAATAAATAACAAGAAAGGTCAATCATGCTTACAGCATTGATTATGAAACACTTTCCAACTTCAATGCAATTTTATTTAAACATGTCTAAAATGCAATACATTCCTCGGTAATATTTTAAAACTTATCACAATACTACATTAATTTATTATATTTGAAAACTTAAACCTTGAAAAACCTTGAAAAAAAAACCTTAAACCTTGAAAAAAATGAACTTCATTCAAATGATGGCATTGAAATATAGATTGCCTGGTTTAAACATCTCTAAAATATAATACATTCCTCGGTAATAATTTTAGAATTATCATAATACTATGATAATTTATTATATTTGAAAACTTCATCGAAAACAACTGAAATTCATTCAAATGACGTCATAGAAAAAATAACACGCCTGGCTCTCTCTATAAAGCAGCATTTCATTCATAAATAATTTCCCATTCATGTCATTCATCACAATACTACAATAATTTATTTTATTTAAAAATTAAGACCATGGAGCTACAAGTAATTAAACTCTATGCGTAAAACTTCATTGAAAAAAATCGTCCTTCTCTTTTTAAAATCAGTGAATATTTCATTCATATCAACTATACAGACTCCATGAACTAAATGATTTTGTGTTAAAGAAATACAGCAATTGTAATACAACTCATTCTACATATTTTGCTGTTTACATTTTACATAGGTGAAAAATTGGCTTCGTTGTAGAAATAATCAAATTTGGATGAGCATTTAAACTCAAATATATTGTAATTGCGTTGTTTCAGTATGTAGATGCACAGAATTTAAACAAAAATAAAGAAGTTTTAGGACGGATACAACACTCAATATGAATTAAAAAGAACTTTAAAAATCACGATTTTGAGACAAGATGGATGCCATATATGATTTTGAAGTGGGTCACGTGATCTCTTCATATAAGATGTGTTATTATTATTTTAATTTTTATTTAAAAAACTATTGAATATATTTCGCTGAATTTTTTTTTATATATTTTATGGAACAATTTGAATATTACCTAAAATTTTCGAAGCAATTTATGAATTTTAAATCCGCTTGAAAAATGTTTGAAAAATTAGGTCCCATAGGGTTCAATGTATTTCATTTTTTCAACTCGAATTCAATCCAAAACTAATTGGGTGATATTATTCATTTGTATTCCCATAGGTCCTACAGACCGTCTGAACAATATACTAAAATTTCATTTTGATTAAGTAATTTTTACGGCAGTTATCGTGCTAACGGACAGACAGACAGACAGACAGACAGAATGAACAAAGTCATAAACACTTTTCAACTTTGTTGTAAAGTGTTAATAAGAAAGATCAATCATGCATTGATTATGAAACACTTGATTATGAAACATTGAAAAGCATTGTTGAAAAGCATATGAAAAGCATTGATTATGAAACACTTTCCAACTTCAATGCAATTGTATTTAAACATCTCTGAAATGCGATACATTCTTCGGTAATATTTTTGAAATTATCACAATACTGCATTAATATATTATATTTGAAAACTTAAAACTTCATCGAAGAAAACGAACTTCATTCAAATGACGGCATTGAAATATAAATTGCCTGGTTTAAACATCTCTAAAATGCGAAACATTCCTCGGTAATATTTTTAAAACTATCAAAATACTACAATAATTTATTATATTTGAAAACTTCATCGAAAACAAATGAACTTTATTCAAATGACGTCATCGAAATATAAATCGCCTCTCTATAAAAGCAGCATTTCATTCATTAACATTTTTCAATCATTTCATTCATCACAATACTATAATAATTTATTTTATTTAAAAATTTGAAAAATTGTTATCTACCATATTTATTTTATGATGTGAAACCTCTCTTACATATAAATAATTCAACTCTTGGAAAGATATTTATTATACAATATATCTCTTTTGTGTTTCTGGAGGATATAGTAAGAGTCAGAATTTAATTGAATTTGTTTTTCTCCCTATATTAAATAATTTTTATTTAAAAAACTACTTAACATATTTTACTCAAATTGTTTTTATGTATTTTATCGGATAATTTGAATATTTCCTAAAATTATCGAAGCAGTTTGTGAATTTTAAATTCGCTTAAAAAAATGTTTGAAAAATTAGGTCCCATAGGGTTCAATGTATTTCATTTTTTCAACCCGGGTTTAATCCAAAACTAATTGGGTGATATTATTCATTTATATTCCCATAGGTCCCACAGACCGTCTGAAAAACATACTAAAATTTCATTTTGATAAAGTCATTTATATGGCAGTTATCGTGCTAATGGACAGACAGATAGACAGAATGAATGAAAAAAGTCATAAACACTTTACAACATATATTAAAATTATTTCTATATATTCATAATCTGGACCCCTATTTCCAACAAAACACGTAAAATTATTACCATTTTTATCTAGTAGTTTTAAAGAGTATAAACCTCAAAAGTGTTTCCATTTTTCGTACCACTCCGTTTTCCTGCCAGATAAACCCCAGCCATAGATGTTATTCACATCAAAATTTTTCGTAAAAACAATTGTAGGGATAAACTTTTGCCACCAATAAAGCCGCGCGAAATTCGCTGAGTGTACTTGAGACCCTTATTCATTTATATTCCCATAGGTCCTACAGACCGTCTCAACAACATACTAAAATTTCATTTTGATTAAGTCATTTTTACGGCAGTTATCGTGCTAACAGACAGACAGACAGACAGAATGAACAAAGTCATAAAACACTTTTCAACTATGTTGTAAAGTGTTAATGATGCACAATAAAATTAAAACTTCGTGTTACTCAAATCATGATACTGAATAAACACAAATATTTTCTGGTCAACTGGTTTTGAAGGTAGAAGACAGCTTTCTTTTATTATAGAAGATCTTTTATTATATATATATATATATATATATATATATATATATATATATATATATACCCACAAATAACCTCTCAGTTTTAGAACGGTCACTTGTGGACATAATACCTTTACCACTACAACTAGTAAGTACTTGCTTAACTGTTTAAATAGAATTAATGAATCTCTTAAATTTAGGAATTCAGGATATTTCATTTTGAACAATAGTTTTGATTTAGTTAATCACCTTAGCAAGCTTCCATAAATTCTTGGTTTCCAAACCTTTGATTTTAAAGACCTATTTAATAATATTGTCATTAAAGATTTATATAAAGTTATTATCTCTCTTTATCATGACTATCTATCTTCCAATAAAGTTGCGTTCAATGTCAAAAACTTTCCTATGCTCTTGCACTTTGTGTTATACAACAATTATATTATCCAAGGTGATAACATTTATTTACAAACATCTGGTGTACCACAAGGTGGCTGTAGTAGTAGTATACTCGCTAACTTATATCTTTATTATTATGAATGTCATTTTAACTCTAATTCATATATTATATATAGATATGTTGACGACTTAATTTGTATTATCATTGATGATTCCTTTCCCATTAATATTGATTTTTACCCATCTAACCTAGAATTAATTCCTAATGAGCCTAGCGTTAGTCAAACTGTAAATTTTTTAGATCTAAATTTAGATACCCTCAATAATCATGTAATCACCAATCTATATGATAAAAAAGATTCTTACAACTTCACTATCATAAAGCTGCTATCATATCAATCTTGTAATTCTATTCAATTGTTTAGAAACATCATTTTAAACCAGCTATTTCGAATACATCGACTTTCTGATCCTCGGTTTCACTTTCTCCACATCAATAATCTTAAAAGCATTTGTCAAAATTACCAATATCTAATTAATTATTTGTAAATAATATTATTAATAATTTCAAATATACCACGTAATAATTTTACACATGCATTATTTATCTTTGATTGGATAACTCATTTTTGAGAATTCACCCATTCCTATCACCTAACTTACCACTTGGCCTGAGTCTAATACTGTTTACTATATTCGAATGACTATTTTCCACTTGTCCTGAGTCCTATACTGATTACTATTTTTCAAAGTCTCCATACATATTATGTATCGTTCAAGTGTATTCATTCCGGTGCCCAATCGCATTGACGAAGTGAGGTGAAATGCTCAGTCGCTTGTTCAACCTACATGTGGTAGTAATGCTTGTGAGTTAATATTTCTGTTCGAGAAGTTATTGTTTTTCTAATTTGTAATTCAATTGATTTTATTTTTCTCCTTCCACTAGCCAGTAGACAGTTCCAATGGTGTCTATAGTTAAATACTATCGCCATTGTCAGAAACTGGCTACTCTATCGGTTTTAATTCGAATTGTATGGCTGTCCTGATGAGAATGCAATTTCGAACTAACCGCCATTTTTTGTGTAGTTTCAATTGATTGTTCTCTATGTCTTAATCTTTTATCTTGAGCTAATTATTATTGCCTTTTCTCATTTTTGCCGTGTTTTCTTTTTCATTTTTATGTATTTTCATATATACTTTTTAATTGTGATTTTTGTATCCTAATATTCTTCTCATCCCCCTTTCCATTGTAGTGATATGTTACCTTCTATCTTTATCCTTAGCCTTGGTCTATAGTTACTCATTTGTAACAGATATGCTAGAGATGGGTTTTTTTGTACATACTGTAGTTTATGCATAGTTTTCGATTAAAATCTTTCAATATATATTATATATATATATATATTATATATGCCGCATGGTATTATATGCCGCATGGTAATACAATTTTCTTAATGTATCCTTTTTTCATTTTTTCATTTTTTGATGCCTGTAGTCTGAGTTTAAGCATTTATAGTAATGTACTATTGCTTAATCTGAAACAGGCATTTGTTTGGGTTAATTAGAATTAAATACTCAGACCTGAAGAGGAATTTAATTCTGATTAATCATCGAATTTGGGAAGGTTCTGTTCTTTTCTCTTATCGGCATTATGGCCGTGAATTTGCTTCTATGGTGATGTTAATATTACTTGAATTGTATTTTTATTTTTTTTATTTTTACATAATTCTTATTATTACATTTCAAATATATTATATATATATATATATATATATATTTTTTTTTTAGCTTTATATAATGCTTATATTACTAAACATTCTAATCTTACAAAATTTACCAATTTTCCTAAGCTTCTCCATTTTGTTCTTTTCAATAATTATATCTTTCAAGGTAATAAATTATACTTACAAGTCTCAGGTGTTCCACAAGGTGGCTGTAGTAGCAGTATGTTAGCTAATTTATACCTATATCATTATGAAAAATTCTTTACTTTAACTGATTATAAAATTTATAGATATGTAGATGATCTGATTTGTCTTGTATTTACTGATAACTATGTCATAGATATAGATTTCTATCCGGATAATTTGGAATTAATACCTAATGAAACTTCTATTAGTAATAATATTTATTATTTGGATTTAAATCTAATTATAGAACCTGCTCATGGGATAGTTACTAATTTATATGATAAAAAAGATTTTTATAAATTTAATATTAATAAATTATTACCTTTTAATTCCTGCAACTCGATTCAATTGTTTAGAAATATTATACTTAATCAGCTTTTTAGAATTTATAGATTATCAGATAAAAAAGTTCATGCTTTGCACATTAATAACCTCAAAATTACCAGTAAAATGTATCAATATCCTGCATATTTAGTAAATAGTATAGTTAATAAGTTTCGATTAGCCTAAAATTCTCATATTCTCCCCTTATTATCTTATTTTAGCCGTACTTCTTCATTCTCTTGCAATTATATTTTCATCTTTTTATCTTGAAGCTTTAACTGTTGAATTACTCATTTTATTGCCTTTGCGCAGTACAGTTTTTATTTCTCTCTTTGGCAACAGCAAATCACATCTTTTCATTTTGGCATATGGCAACATTGGTCTAGTCATATTTTGCTCGTCATGGTTGCGCTGATGAGGTGTGTTTTGAGGTATTTATGTTTCCTTTATTGTTCCAATCTATATGCTTGTCGTCCATATAACACAAGTTTATAGATAAAATCTATCTTGTGTTTCAGAAACAAGCATTTTTGTGTTCATTTCGAAGGGATATATGGACCCGAAGAGAATTTTTTCGAAATGAACCTATCGTAAGCCTAAATCTCTTCCATGTGCAAGCTTTTTTTGCTTGATTTTTTTGTTTCCTTATTTGCATTCCTCATTTTTGAAATTTGTTGATTGTCTTTGTCCTTATGACCTGCATTACGCTTTTTTATTTCCTCTTTATGTCTTAATTTCTTTTATTTCTTTGTATTTTGTAGAAAAATTTTGGAATAGTGTATTATGAGTTACTACATACATTCTAACTTTGGATTTACTAATCTATATTTATATATATATATATATATATATATATTTGAAATGTAATAATAAGAATTATGTAAAAATAAAAAAATACAATTCAAGTAATATTAACATCACCATAGAAGCAAATTCACGGCCATAATGCCGATAAGAGAAAAGAACAGAACCTTCCCAAATTCGATGATTAATTAGAATTAAATTCATCGTCAGGTCTGAGTATTTAATTCCAATTAACCCAAACAAATGCCTGTTTCAGATTAAGCAATAGTACATTACTATAAATACTTAAACTCAGACTACAGGCAACAAAAAATGAAAAAAGGATACATTAAGAAAATTGTATTACCATGCGGCATGAACCATTCTTCTACCACGTGTATACACGATCAACCTCAACAGCTTAATCTAGAAGCACCGGAATGAACAAGTCGAAATTCTACCAGGGAGGCAGTACGAACGTTCACGGAGTTACTCCCAAACCCGTCCAGTGAGTCTAAGCTGGAGACTGGACAAGCAATTCAGAATACAACTTCCCAAATATGCAAACATGAATATGAATATGAATCAAAGATGAAAATTCCTACTAAACAAGTAATTCATATGAAAAATGGATAATCGAGAATGCCACTATACTCCATTATAAGGGCGCTCAAAACGTAGTTTCAATACTGACAAAAGTTACATTTTTTTGCGAAAATAAAATTCAAAACATTAATGTTAATGCATCTTATTTTCCGATTTTTTGATTTTTTTAATGTTTTTGACTTAGTTTATTATTTTTCATTTTTATTTATATAATTAAATATATAATGCATTTGACATGAAAATTTAATTTCATTAAAGTTATATCTATTCTCGTTTGTAAAATAGAATTTTTTTCCTGAAAATATTATTTGTGCGAGTTCTTGAAAGCTGTTTAAGTAGAACTGTTATCATATTAACTTTTTTCTATGATTTCTACATTTTTAATTTATTTGATATTAATGCATGTTAATGAGTATTTCTAGTTTATTTTCAAAAAATATAATCCTGAATATTAAATTCCAATGTGTTCAGAAAGTACTAATAATTCCTTTATATTCACAGAACAAAACCGTTTTTCACGGTCAAAAATGTTTGAAAACCATTGTATACTAATCAACATTTTTTCTTAGACGCCTCCAAACTGATGCTTTTGTTTTCTTTGCGGCCATCTCCAAATATGTTCTAATTTTTTTTTTTTTTTTTTTTAAAGAAAAGAATATTCTTTGGGCGGTAATACGTGGGATCTTCCTACAATCATACACATAAATTTTTCTAGGAAAACAATTTCACCGAGTTCCTTGAATAATTTATTATTTTTCAGCCACAAAAACATCTTCCCAAGTACCTTCTGAACAACTGGAAACATGCGGGGTTGCTATTAATAGTTATAAATATTTTTTAACCTTGGAAGAGACTTTAGAAGCAGGTGTGCTTCTTTTGTTTCGAAAGCAATCCATTTTTGTGAAACTAATGTATAGAAAATGTCAAAATTGAATTATTGACGATGCTTGAATTTTCGCAGAATATGCTCGTATAGGAAAATATTTTTTGAAAAATATACGTTTCAGTAAGAAATTTTTAAAATGTGGGAGGCGAAGTGTGCTTTATTATTTAAAATAAAACAAGCATTTTTTACTTTTAATAAAAGTAAAGTATCATGCACACAAGGTATATACTATGCACACAAAATACCATGCACACAAGATATATACTATGCACACAAGGTATATACTATGCACACAAAATACCATGCACACAAGGTATATACTATGCACACAAAATACCATGCATACAAGGTATATACTATGCACACAAAATACCATGCACACAAGGTATATACTATGCACACAAAATACCATGCACACAAGGCATATACTATGCACACAAAATACCATGCACACAAGGTATATACTATGCACACAAAATAGCATGCACACAAGGTGTTACAAGATAAGGCTTATAACTTTCGAATTATTAGAACCAGGCACATATTTCCCAAATGGAAAATTGTTTTAAATCGTAAGTAAAGTTTAACTAAAATATTTTCAAATCTGGTGGAGACATTTGCATAAAAATGCGAAATTTAACTTTTTATACGGCCTTTTAGAGCAAAATGTCCGACGACTGGAAGGATGTTCGTACTCTTATATACAAGGTAGGATCAAAATGTTCGAGACTGTGCTGATATCTCCAACCCTGATTGGAGGAGAGGGGAACTATTTTACCGTGGCGTAGAGGCACATGTGGCGCGAAATATGAAAAGGAAGAAGCAGGTCCGCAGTGCAGGGGTTTTCCAGGCAATGTGTTGAAGGCCCAGACCACGCGGCCAACCCGAAGGCTTTTGGCAGCTATTTGTGTGGCCGGGAGATCCAGGCAATGTGTGTCGGCGAACTGTACTCGTTCGCGTTCGTCGAAATCGGAAATGACGTTTGGAGAACAACGTGCAAATATTAAATTCTGCCAGCGTTTGGGGAAATCGTTCTTCAAACGTCATTTCCGTTTTCGACGAACGCGAACAACTACAGTTCGCGGACACGCGTTGTCTGGAAAAACACCTGCTTCTTCCTTTTCTCGCGTCACATGTGCCTCTACGCCACGTTAAAATAGTTATGCTCTCCTCCAATCAGGGTTGGAGATATCAGTACAGTCTCCGAACTTTTTGATTATGCATTGCATTACTTTGCTGTTTTAACATTTGTAGCTATAAAATCGAAGCATGGCGAATAAAACAAAATGCCTGACCTACACCTAAACACCATGCTCTATACCAGGGGTCGGCAAACTTTTAAGATGGAAGAGCCAAACCTGTCCCTCACTACAATTTCAAAATTATTCGAGAAACCAAATATATGTTTTTTCAAATAAGGTAAATTTAAAGTAATATTATAACAAGTTATAATATTAATTATATCTTTATTAAATGAAAGAACAATCAATAAAACAAATGAAATCGCCAATCTATCTATCAATGAAACCACTCATCAAAATATCATCAATCCATCTCTAAAACAAATAAAATCACCATTGTGTGAATAAAATTCTTTAAAAATTTTATAAATGAAACTATGATAGTTTTATTTTCATTTTTAATTTTACTTCAGAGCCACATGTACGTAACCAAATAGCCGCAATTCGCCCCCCCCCCCTGCTCTACACCAAGCAATTTTCGAAAGAATTTGATGATCATCCATAAAGCTTTAGTATACTTGCTTTTGCTGCAAACCTTTATTTAATTCATATACGATCGCCCACAATTTGTCCCATAAATGTCGCTACGATTTTTTCACTTACAACCATCATTGTTTCAACGGACTCCTGATTTTATGCAAATTTATGAAGTAATCGAATTTTTATCACTAGGTGGGGGGGAGCTATATGTAATGCTAATAAGTCACACATATTTAACAGTGCTTTTGTATAATATAATTCTTCTTACGATGCAAAATAATTTTCCAATTGAAAGTATGTGTCTAGCATTTATTTCTTAATTTAAATCATTATATTATTCACCTAGGACTAGACAGATAGCTTTGTTTACTTTCTATAATTGTCTCAATATATATATGTTCATAGGTGAAGAAGATAATGGTTTAATTTAAGAAATAAATGCTAGTGTCCTTTTTGTCTTGCGTCATTTTCATCTCCTCTCTCCCTTATAGTGCGAAAGAGCCAAAATTATGACTCTCGGACTAGATGGATTTACATGCTTTGAGCATCTCTGAATAAGAATAAACCATTTTTAGTAATGTCTGTCTATAAATCTGTATACAAGAATATTTCTCGACAAAATGGAAATATGCAAGTGAAATTTACTCGTAGCACAGTTATTTCTGTAGACCTATTGATTTTCTGAAAAAAAAAAAAAAAATAAATAAATAAATAACCAGGTAAAAAATAACCAGGTTCAATAGGTAAATGCGATCCGTATACCACTTCATTATTATTTAAAAAATTCTGAAGGAATTCTAATTTCTTACAACAGCGACCATCCTTTTCTACAAAATTCTATATGCAGAATCATTTCCAAAAATCCACTTTTCGAATTCACGTGTATTATCTTCTCTCATCCCGTCCGGTACAGTTATTGCAGATTGCTATTTTAGAAATTCTGAAAGAATTCTAATTTCTTACAACAGCGATCAACCTTTTCTATACAGAATTCCATGCAGAGGTAAAGACCACTTTTCGAATTCACGCATATTGCCTTCTTTCGTCCGTCCGGGCCACCTCCGCGTGATTCGAATGAGAAATGCGGGCCACTTCGAAAGGATTTCGGCTTCGCTGGCTGGGAATCGAACCACCGACACACAGCCAATACCGGGCTTGTGTGTCGCTCCAGCCAGCGGAACGCAACTCAGCCCGGCATGCCGCAGATTGTTAGGCGTGGAATGGCGTTCGCTCGGTCTGTGGGACAGACATTGTCATGCAGTACGACAAAGGCGAACAAAAGAGAGGCAATGACACCCTTTCTCTGGGTTGGCCGACCCCGAAATTTCGTTTTCGTTAGGGATGCGCAGGAAAATAAATGAATGTGTGTCAGTGGCGTACAGTGGAGGATTTACACTCCTGCCGCCGATAGGCAGTAAGATAGTGATATTTTAAAGATTTTTTTGAAATAATGTCTTGTGAACGAGATATCATGGAAGGATACATGTTTTAGATTCCGTACAATACATCGTAATGTATAAGGAAAGTATTGCAACAGGGCAAAAGGGGGGGGGGGGGAGAGTGAAAGTATGCATTCGTATTTTTGACGGATTTACAAGTTTGGGCCACTGTAGAACACGAATGCACTATTTTTAACGTGATATGCATGTGTATGTACAATGGGAGTTACCAATCTAGCTCAAAAACTGTCCGAGAATCCCATGACATATTTATAGTTAAGTAAGTCACTTATGAATTGCCCTGGTGCTGACTAAATTCCGATTGAGAAGAACGGAACAGGCCATATTTGTGTAAATAGCTCGCGAAAATTGTCAAAGTCTGAGATAAAAAACTAAATATGATTAATATATTAATTAAAATAATCTTTGAATTTTAAACTTAATTTGCAATCAACGAATGAAATTGAACTCGATTACTTAAAGATAAACCTTTCTCGAACTAGTATATCAATGTTTTATTTATTTATTTATTTATTTGTCATGCTGGCGACGTTTTTGAAATAGGCTAAGCTGCCAAATGAAAGATACAAAAGAATGTCTTAAACTTACAAATTGAGTATAATTTCAAATAAGCATCCATTTCATATGTTACTGTATGAGCTAAAGCTTAAGTTAAAACATTATTGAATATATAAAGAAATTTGAATATGAATGTATGCAGTATGTAGGGGAATTCATATGCTGCTCACATCAGATTTTTTTCATTTGAATAAAGTTTATGACACAAGGGGATCTAGGCAATATGAAATATAAATATATATGAGAAAGTTCAGTGGATGCTTATACTCCAAATAATTTGTTACTGTTTTCCCTCAAATAACGCCCTCTGCTTAAATACAACAAATACAGATAATACGACTCAATTTTTTCAATCACATGCTTTGAACTAAAATCGTCCTCGCGCTCAGTTTTTTTCATGAGCAACTATATTAATTGTACTACGTGGTCGTGTAATACTCCCTAAATAAGCTCCTTTGATACGCCCTAAATAAACGCTCAATCGCCAATCGTTGGCAGAACGACACACTGAAAATACTATGTCGCAATAAAAGAAAAAAGAAGTTTCTTTACCTCCGGATTAAAAAAATAAAAAAGTTTGCTATCTCAATGAGTTTTCATCCAACGTAAGTCAAATTGTAGCACAATACTCATAATATATTGCCAAATTAAAAAAAAAAAATAGTTCGAAATATTTTAAATTCGCAAAGTCAGACAGACGATAAACTAAATGAATCTACATAATTTGAAAATGGCTGCCATTTAATCAAAACACCTGCTGTCGAATATCGTTTGCAGTCACAATGAATGAATAGATTTGATTTGGCGGAAAATGGCTAATTTTTGTCTCTAAAAGTTCAAAAATGTAATACTAATTCGAATTAAAAAAATTCTCACCGAGGTGTATCTTACAGGGAAATGAAGTAACACTGTAAAGAATTTAGCTTCTGTCAGCTGCAGACGACATACTGTTGTAAATGTTTAAATTAACTGCCACTCCACTTTCTTGTCGCTTTGTATCGACACGGCGCATAGGTGGCGCTGTTCCTTTTCACCGTTCGGCAAAGTTTTAGTAGTTGTCACATGCCTGGAATCAAGATGTACGTGCGATGTTATGTAATGCGCTGTAACTTGTTATTAAAAATGTGTGTGCAGTAGTAACTCCTCGTTATGCTTTGCTTCCTAGCCCAATGTATACCCGAACCGAAGATTAAATCACATGCACACGAGCATATAAACATCTTTTATTATGTAAGATTATTAATTAAAAGTCCCCTCCCCCCTCCCCTTCTCTAACACCATCACGCTTTGAAGATTTCGCCTCCCTGACCCCGTCCTCCTACGCGCGCAATGTAGCATGACAACTAAGCCTAGAAAAATGACTGTAATTCCGCATCAAAAGTCGTCTGCCTAAAGAGTGTATCTAAAAAGCTTTAAGAAAATGTTGTTTTCTCATAATTTTGAGGGTACATGGGAAAACTGAAAGTTCAGCGTACAAGAGATACTATCGTACGTCGCACCCAAAGTTGCAAAAAATCTGGGAATTTTTTAGAAGTGGGAATAAATCGGAAACTTTGAAAGAATTGGAAACTTTGAAAGAATTGGAAACTTTGAAAGAATTGGAAACTTTGATGGTAAAGAAACTAATTTGCTTCGTTTCTTATATGCTCTGGCACATTACGGAGTTCAAAGTAGGTTAATCTAAATGATGGATTGCCAGTTTTATTTATCTACTAAATCTTTGTATTAGTTTAAAGGTGAAGTCTATTGAAATACAATTTTTGAAAATTTCGAATTGCAACCATTTTGTTGAAAATGTGCTAATTGTATTAGTCACAAAATTATTAAAATGTTATTGGGAATGACATGGATTTCTTATTATCGTTCGATATTAAATGAATATGAATGAATTAATCACTTCGTAATAAGTATTTCATAGTTCGGAGTGCTTTTACTTTTTAAAATATTTACAAATTAAATTACAATTTATTTGTGGAATTATCTTTCATTTTTATATAAGACAGTAACATAATTTAAATATTTTTCTTGAATCTAACATATCCCTCTCAATTTTCCATGCTTAATTTATTTACAATTCTGAATACAATATATATATATATATATATATATATACTATTGAAATCAAAAACGAGGATTACGCTCAATGGAAGGGAAAACCAAATACAATGCATGCAATGGCAGAGGAGGATGGCGACTCCTCATTCCCGTTTAAAGCTGCTTTTCCAGCCCGGGCAAACGCTCACGGAACCAATGCATTGCACAGGTTGATCCCCCATACGTGCCCAGTCAGAAGCACCCAAACATGGAGAAACAGACCACTGAGAATGGATGTCAAGAAACGCACAACTAAGGAAACACAAAATCTCCTATTATATAAATAACTATGCGCATGTGCATGTCTTCAAGTGATATGCAGAAACTATCCCAATTCAGCAAAATCCCTTTTGAAAGAATTTGCTTCATTTTTATTGTTGAAAAAAGAATTATAATATTTCTTCAGGAATTTTACAGGGTAATTCTTTTTTAATGCCTCTAATATTATCCCCTTGTTACTTGATATGCAATCCTTTGCTAAAGTGTTGCATATTTGGTTTCTCTTGAAATGCCCCAAAAGTATATTTCTAAAAATGAATCTTGAGAGGTTCGTTTTCCAAGTGATGATATTGTTAATTTTTATGCCATAACTTTTTCTTTTGTCGTGTAGACTCGTATAAATTCCATTCCTTGTATTGTACTTAATGGTGATATCCAAGAAATTCACCGATCCATCCTCTGCACGTTTATTTTCAACCAATTCCAAGCCACTGGGGTAAAAATTGAATTCCAATCCTGCTGCATTTTCATAATATCCATACAGCACGTCATCAACATAACGAAAGTACGGTATCTCATATAATAGGTGTGTTCCATGCTCATATTTAGTGAGATATATGTCAGCCAATATTGATGAACAACTTCCCCCCATTGGAATTCCTTTAATCTGTTTATAATAGCACTTTCCGTCAAAAAGTATATTTTCCCTCAAAACCAGATTGATAAGGTCCATATATTTTCGATATGTAATGTACTCTTTCAAATTATGTAACTCATGCAATTCCTTCAATATAAGGTAAAGTTGTGCAATATCAATATTATTGAAAAGATCGCGAAAATCATAACTTCTGAATCGCAATTCCTTGTCACAGAATTTAAGTCTTTTAATGATATCATGGCTGTTCTTGATATTAACAGTTCCCTGCTTTTGAAGGTGAATCATAACTTGCTTTAGGATATTTAAAAGTTTTAAGTTAGCAATGGTCAAATAAGTTCCGCATCCTACGGTGACAGTGCGGAATTTAACGGGTTCCTTATGCATCTTTGGTATAAGCACTAAGTAAGGGAACTTAACATTTTTAAGATCAATATCAATTCTTTTGTATAAGGCTTTGATACGATTGGTCAAAGTTTTACTATTATGCGATACCGATGTATACATATCCTGATCAAGGTAACATTTCTTTAAATTTTCCATATAATATTTTTTACAGGTAAATGCGTAATTAGCCACGATTTTATCTGTATAAGTGATTACAAAGCTATCTCTGATGTTTTTGATGGATCTAGGTATGGATGACAGACCCATATGATTTCTGGGTAGTACCAACCTTCACACGACACGTGTCAAAATTTCATGACATTCTGACACTTAGTTTATAGGTTACAGTGGTTTTAGTGACCCCAGTTTTGTAATTTTCAGAACAATGGATAATAAAGAATTTCGTGTGTTGATTAAACATTGTTTTTTGATGGGGAAAAATACTGTTGAAGCCAAACAGTGGCTTGATAAGCGTTATGGAGACTCTGCACCAGGGAAATCAATTATTATTGACTGGTATGCTGAATTTAAACGCGGTCGTACAAACACAGATGATTCTGAACTCTCTGGTCGCCCAAAATCGGCAGTTGTTCCGGAAAACATAAAAAAAGTCCACAAAATAGTTTTGAAAGACCGTAAAGTGAAGTTGCGTGAGATGACTGACACCTTAAAGATATCAGAAGGTAGTGTGTTTACAATTTTACACGAAAATTTGAGCATGCGTAAGTTGCTTTCGAAGTGGGTGCTGCGTTTGCTCACACCGGACCAAAAACAACAACGCGTCGACGATTCAGAGCGCTGTTCAAGCGAGATAAGAAGGATTTCTTGCATTGGTATGTGACAATGGATGAAACATGGATCCATTACTACACACCTGAATCAAAAAGATCGTCAGCTAAGTGGACAGCAGCCGGTGAAAGTCGTCCAAAGCGACCCAAAAGTCAGCTGCCAAGGTTATGGCGTCCGTATTTTGGGACGCGCATGGTATTTCGTTCGTCGACTATTCTGAGAAAGGTAAAACTATCAATAGCAAATATTACATGGCATTATTGGATCGATCGAATGTAGAAATCAAGAAAAACGGCCTCACATTCAAAAGAAAAAGTGCTGTTCCACCAAGACAATGCCCCGTGTCACAAGTCGATGAAAACGATGGTTACATTATATGAATTACCTTTCGAATTGCTTCCTCACCCACCGTACTCTCCAGATCTGGCCCCCGGCGACTACTGGCTTTTTGCAGACATCAGAAAGATGCTCCAGGGAAAGAAATTTCGCTCGAATGAAGAAGTGATTACCGAAACTGAGGCCTATTTTGAGAGCAAAGATAAATCGTTCTACAAAAAAGGCATCGAAAAGTTAGAGGAGCATTGGAATGAATGTATCACTCTTGAAGGAGATATGTTGATAAATAGTCGAATTTCTAAAAAAAAATTATTTTTCTTAGTTAGACAGGAGACTTCTTGAGTGGGCCTTGTGTGTATATATATATATATATATATATATATATATATATATATATATATATATATATATATATATATATATATATATATTAGTTTTGGGTTATATACATTTCTTTTGCAATGCAAAATGTAATGATTGAAAATTCCCACTCTCAGTGGTCACTTGTATGGATTCAACAGCAAATTCCGGAGAAGAGTGGGGTGGTTCACTAAAAATGTTCACTTCCAGTTCAAAAAGTTTCCTTGACGTTATTTTATGCGATATAACTTAAATAACGCCATTATAGAATATGGCAAAAGACCTGTGCTGTCCACATCAGATTATTTTTACATTGATTTTCGTAAATTCTTTTTCACAGTACGTACATCAAAAACTCGTAAGAATTTTCAACAAACTACAATTGGTATAGCGGCTGTGCTAATGGTAGCCATGCTAGAACCCAAAGCATTGTGAATATTGAATGTTATGTTCAGATCATGTCAGGATAGTGCAGTTAATGTCGAATCTCCCCATAAAAATATAGGGCGTATTCCATTCCAGAATGGAACGGAATTAATCTTGAATGAAAATCCCCCCCCCCCCCCCCCAATCGTTCGATAAGGAATGCCTTTATTTATATCTGGGGAGGAGATGGCCGGAATAAATATTCTCTGACGTTCGAAAAGTCAGCTGGGGAATGTCATTCATTTTGTTCGCCAACCCCCGTGACCCCTTGGGTGTGGGAATCGAATATATTTTTTTTTCTATTCGAAAATAGAGCGGTTCTCCACCCGGAATAGATATAGGGGGTGGTGATGGAGAAAAAAGAACGCTTATTTTCTAAAAAGAAAAATTCTCAAGTAATCTGTCAAGAGTTTGGGAGACTTCTGGTTGGGAAAATAGACTATTTGAATAAATGTATTTCCTGAGATTGGTATATTTGATTTAAATATCTGGAGTGAGGGGAGGGGGATCCATTCAAGAGGGGGCTCCAGTTCACTTTCTTATACATTCATATTTCATATAATTTTTACTTTCTCATACTATGTTATATAGTGTCGTGATGAGTTCAGAATTTGGAGTGCTGTCTGTCTGTCTGTCTCCATGTATGTCTGTGGTTGATTTTTTGTGCGCACGATAGCGACCACAGATATTGATGGATTTTCACGAAACTTTGTGTCCGGTTTTGTTATCAAAAAAATTAGAACTGGATAGAATTTTTTTTTAATTTGAGCGAAAAATTCAAAGTTTATTTGAAATTTTATATTTTTTTAACATGGCAATAGGATTAAATTTGACATAATCAGGCATCAAAGGGTTTATTTATGGCTCAATGGTCATCACGAGACTTAATAGTTTCAATCATTGTTGTGAAAATTTGACACGATGCAAATTTTTTTGTTCGTGACGTCATTAGGCCCCCTCCCCCTTGGAGGCAAGTTACACCCCGGGGGAGGGGGAGTACAGTGTTAAGTATGGTATCAATCCAATGATTTTTTTCCAAGCTTTTTAAAGTGAAGGGTAACACACAGTAATTGTAATCACAAAGCCGATTGGACCCACAATACCGATTGGACCCACAATACCGATCATTGAACCCACAATGCCGATTTTTCAAAAATTTTCTTGTAAAATTTGAAAAAAAATGATACTAAAAATGGATTCTAGTATGAGAAAGTCGAGTTGAACTACAACTCCAGTTAATTTTTATTGGAAATAATGCAATCACATCTTACATTTTGAATCATTTGTGTATTAATTATATAAATTGCAGAACATTCTATTTGACTTAAATTTTTCACATTTTAAATGAGCTGAAATGTATTTATTAAACACTTGTTCTATGCGTACTTTTTGATGACAAAATAAATAAAACTAACCCTATTTTTGTATCATAAATCCTTCACGAAAAATTTCAGTTTTCCAGCAATTGGTGACGGCATTATTTTAACATGTGCTACGTCACCAAATGGAATGTTTTTTCTTCTGAAAACTGAAAATTCGATGTAATTGAAAATAAATATCCAATTTATATGTTATTTTGTGAGATAAATTTCAAATTATATTTTTATTGGAGACTACAAACCCTTTCTTCGTACGGAATATAAAATATTAAGAAACTTAAAATTCACAATTATATGCAAATTCCTGTAATATTATAAATGATAATTCTATTAAGCATTCTATTAAGATATTTTTTAATTTAATTCTCCTAAAAAAAGTATAGGAATGTCTGTTCTTTCTATACTAAATTATCTTCACAGGCAGATCTGAAGAATAAATCATACTATCTTATTTGTAAACAAAATTACTAAATGTATGAAATTCGATCGATATATGCTAAAATGAAAGCGCTAAATTAGTATTAAAAGTACCACTTTCAACAATTGGCTATATATGAATCAATTGATAATCAATTGACAATATATATGAATCACTACCAACGGCCATACCATGCTGAAAATACCGGATCTCGTGCTATCACCGAATCAATTGACTAAACACAGTAGATGAGTTTGAAAAAATATTTGTCAATATAAAATAGATGACGTAAGAAATTGAAAATATTAAAACTTCCCGTAAACTTTAATCCAGAGGGCCGCAATTGATATGATCCAATCAAAAAGGCAATACCTTTCATTTATAAAATTTATTTTTATATCAATTTTTTTATTATTTAAATCAGAAAATGAAAATAATAATAATCGTCTGTTATAAAAACACATTTTATTTAGCTGCATTGCTGAGTAACCTGACATTAATTCTCTTCAAATAAATTTGAGAGGGGAAAAATCGTCTGCATATAATGCTATCTTTAGGGAAGGTTTGTTTTTAATTAATATCTCGACAACCCAAACTCGAAACATGGACTATATTTTAAGTGGGACTATTCCAAGGCTTCCCAGAAAATTTTATGAAATTAGGTGCAGCCATTCTCCTGTGATGATGAATGTGACAAACAAACACACATACACAGACAGATTTTCAATGCTATTTATATATTCATAAATACAAAGAAAAATGAGTAAGGACAGTCATGTGTTGATCACATCAGATTTTTACAAATATTACAATGATATTTTTAACACTTTCCAACATAGTTGAAAAGTGTTTGACTTTGTTCATTCTGTCTGTCCGTTCGCACGATAACTGCCGTAAAAATGACTTTATCAAAATGAAATTTTAGTATGTTGTTGAGACGGTCTATGGGACACTTGGGAATGTAAATGAATAATATCACCCGATTAGTTTTGGATTGAACCCGGGTTGAAAAAGTGAACTACATTGAACGCTATGGGACCTAATTTTTCAAATATTTTTTAAGCAAAGTTATAATTCACAAATTGCTTCTAGAAAATTTTAGTAAATTTTCAAATTATCCCATAAAATATATAAAAGAAAGTTGAGCAAAATATGTTCGGTAGTTTTAAAAAAAATTAAAATAATAATGAGACTCATATTATATGAAGAGATCACATGACCCACTTCAAAATAAAATATGGCATCCACCTTTTTTTCCCAGTGTCAAAATCGTGATTCTTAAAGTTCTTTTAAATTTCTATTTAGTGCTGCATCCATCCTAAAACCGCTTTTTGCGTATTTTCTGTGCATCTATGTTCTGTACCAACGCAATTACAATATTTTTTATTTTAAATGATCATCAAACTTTGATTATTTCTACAACGAAACCTAATTTTAATGGATGCAGAATGTAAACAAGTGATTGTAAGATGAGTTGTATAAGATTTGCTGAATTTTTCTGAAGCAAAATTATTTAACTCTGGAGCCTAGAATATAAGTGATATGAATGAAGTATTCATTGCTTTTACATAAAGCCAGACGATTTTTTATTTCTATGACGTCATTTGAATAAAGTTCATTTCTTTCGATGAAGTTAAGTTTTCAGATATAATAAAGTATTGTAGTTCTGTGATAATTTAAATTATATCAGCGCTGAATGTATCGCATTTTAGAGATGTTTAAATAAAATTGCATTGCAGTTGGAAAATGTTTCATAATCAATGCTTTATGCATGATTGATCTTTCTTGTTTTACATATATCTGTAATTATCACTTGAAACTTGGTTTCGTTCTTATAACGGGGCATTTCGTGTTTAAAAAATGAAGTTTTCTCAAATTGAACGTCAATGGGCCATTTAAAGAATTCCACATTCAATTGGCGATATTTTCTTCTCTCTGCCATCATTACGGCGATAGGAGTAAAAGGAGCGTCGAGGGATGTGTATTTTTATTGCATTCCACAAATATAATGAGGAACACAATTACCCGGAATGACTTTAGTGTTTTCGAGAATGACTCGATAATTGTCGGGATCGGGCGTTTCTCCGCTCGAAATCTCCAAAATGTTTGCTTAATTAGAGTAAGTGCCAATAAGGGAATGGCGATATGAAAGTTAGAAATGCAGAGCAGAAATAGCGTTTGCTTGCAGAGCGTTTTTTACTTGCCCTGCAATGCATGTTAATGAATAGAGAAGGTATTGCAAAAAGGGGTCGATTTGGGGGCACAACACAAATACACTATTCCAAGCGTGACATCTGGCAGTCTGTCGGTCTATGCAATATATTTATACACTCTATCTCTAAAACTATCCAACCAAATTTCCTAAAATTTAGTAATTAATTTATTTATGCGCTACCTTGGTGCTGATTAGATTTTGGTACAATTTAAAAAAAATTAGAGCCGGTATATATATATATATATATATATATATATATATATATATATATATATATATAATAGGTTGAAAATCCAATGATAGAATAGAGAGAAGTTGCAACTCAAAAATCCTAATTTTAAAAACCGCCTACGTAATAAAAAGAAGTATTAAATAGAGAATCATCAATCAAATGGAAAAAAAATGCAAATTGCTAGTCATCAAGCTAAAGATAATTAACAAATATCAATGGAATGGAATCGATAATTGAAAAACAAATAAAATAAGCTATACACGTGGATAAGCGCTAGGCCTAAATAAATGAATTGTTCATTTTGAAAAAACTCTTTGTCAGGTCCAAGTATTTAATCAAAATGAACGCAAAATGTGTATTTCTGATTTTAGAGATAGATGATATCTATAAACTCTAAAAACTTGGACTACACACATGAAGATAGAAAAATAATAAAGGAAACAAGAATACCTGGAATAAAAAAACTGCAAGTGTACTAACCATTGGAACCCAAAATGAAGAGACCAGTGTTGCCAATCGCGAAGTTTAAAAGTAGAGATCCACTGTTGCCAATCGTGTGAAATAAATAACATTGTATGTATATATATATATATATATATATATATATTTACAATCACAATGAAGTGTCCAGGTCATTAAACTCTGATAAGCTTCCATCATGTGTATGCAGTGATAAGAATTTTTCTCCTTATGTCAACTCTTCTCATGGACACATTGTTACTGGGGATCTCAATATAGTTCAGGATGAAATTCTGAGGGGTATTAAGAATAAAGTGTCCAAATTTCGCATTCCATTTTGCAATCATTCCAAACTTCTTCTTCAATATTTTGATTTTGATAAATTTTTATACCAACAAGCTTGTTCTCATTCCATTCCTATTGAAGCATTCCATCTATGGAAGTATACTACCCTACATCTTCTTAAAAATGTAATCATAAACATTAAATTTACGAAGCCTACTTATCCTTTTAAAAATATTCTTTCTGCTATTAAAGAACTACAGCAACATTTTGTCATAACTTATGTAGATAAAGCATCTAATAATTATGCCATTACTTGTAAAAAATATTATGTTTCTCTGTTACAGACTTATTTAAAAAATAATCATATTTGTAAAACCATTAATAATCAGTCTTATCAAAATCAAAACTAAAATGCTAAAATTATATACACAATTAAATATTAATTGTAAATTTTATAAATTTCCATATGTTACTTTGGTTCCTAAATTCCATAAATCACCTCTCAGTTTTAGAACGGTCACTTGTGGACTTAATACCTTTACCACTACTGCTAGGAAGTACTTGCTAAACTGTTTAAATAGAATTAATGAATCTCTTAAATTTAAGACTTCAGGATATTTCATATTGAACAATAGTTTTGATTTAGTTAACCATCTTAGCAAGCTTCCACATATTCTTGGTTTCCATACCTTTAATTTTAAAGACCTATTTAATAATATATATATTAAAGCTTTATATAAAGTTATTATTTCTCTTTGTAATGATTATCTCTCTTCCAATCATGCTCCATTTAAAGTTAATAACTTTCCTATGCTACTACACTTTGAGTTATATAATAATTATCTTATCTAAAGTGATAACATATATTTACAAACATCTGGTGTACCTCAAAGTGGCTGCAGTAGCAGTATTCTAGCTAACTTATATCTTTATTATTATGAACGTCATTTTTTCTCTAATTCTTATATTATATATCGATATGTTGCCGACTTAATTTGTATTATCATTCATGATTCCTATCCAATTAATATTGATTTTTACTCTTCTAACTTGGAATTAATTCCCAATGAGCCTAGTGTTAGTCAAACTGTCAATTATTTAGATTTAAATTTAGATACACTCCATAATCATGTTATTACCAATCTATTTGATAAAAAAAGATTCTTATAATTTCACCATCATTTAGCTGCTATCATATCGTTCTTGTAATTCTATTCAATTATTTAGAAACATCATTTTAAACCAGCTTTTTCGAATACATAGACTTTCTGATCCTCAGTATCATTATCTCCACATCAATAATCTTAAACGCATTTGTCAAAATTGCCACTATCCGGAATTCTTTGTTAATAATATTATTAATAATTTCAAATACACCACGTAGCAATTTTACAATTGCATTATTTATCCTTGCAGGGATAGCTCATTTCTATGAACTTCTCCCATTCTTTTAACCTGATTTCCACTTGTCCTGAGTCCTATACTAATTCCTATTTTTGAAGGTTTACTGTTAAAACTTTACCGTTCACGTTCACTCATTTCATTCCGATTTCCATTCACTTTGACCTGGATTTTTGTGTAATGTGACTGTACGTTCAGTTGGCAAGCACATGTAGCCACAGCACATGTAAGTTTATATACATGTAAGTTTATATTTCTGTTTTTAATTTCTTATGGATTATATTATTATTATTATTTCCATTAGCCAGTAGACAGTTCCAAAATTTCAGCATTTTATCATAAAAATCCCAGAGATATGTTTAAACAAAGTTGGTGAGGGATTAATCACAAATTAAAATGCAAATGCTTACATCACGAGTGTGAATGCAGCTCTGTATTGGCATGGATGTAAAACATTTTGAACAGGCTTTGGAATCTTTGTGTAAAATTATTATTTCTACAGTGTAGATACTTTTGTACCAATAAATAGCAAAATTATTATTTATTTATGTAATCATTGTTTTCTTTCGTAATTTATGTATAACCCCTGAAATGCGATCTTCCGACATGATTTTTTCCCTCTAAGAACCCGTATCGATGCATCAAAAAGTGGTTTAAGACAGCATTTTTGTCTTTTAATATCTCTGGGACTTTACTTTATGATAAAATGCTGAAATTTTGTGCAATACCTTATTAGTGTATGGGGCACAATTTACTCATTGGAAATGTTTTTGTACTGGGGCCGTATAAAAATTTAAATTTTGTATTTCTTAAAATTTAATTTCCTTGAAAATTTTAATCGATTTCATAAAATTATGTACCCTTTTTTTACGCAACTTTGTAATTTATTATATATGTCTAAGATCAATATTTAAGGAATAAAAGCCGAGGTCAATGTTTTTGGGACACCCTGTATGTGTCCCAAAAAGATTGAAACGCGCTTTAATTCTTTACCTGTTGGAGATAAGTGGGCAATGTAAATTGCAAAACTGTTGAAAGTAAGATAGGAAATAAGACTACGTTAATGAAATAGTCCTCCCATTTATTTTAAAAAAGTTACACTTTTAAATTTTTATAGACAAATTTGGTCAATCAGAAAATTTTTATTATTAATGCAACAAGATTATTAAAAAAAACCCACATGTTTCTGTCGGCGATTTCCCCAAACGCTGGCAGAATTTGATATTCGCACGTTGTTCTTCAAACACCATTTCCATTTTCGACGAACGCGAACGACTACAGTTAGTTCACTGACACGCAGTGTCTGGAAAAACCCTGCACTGCGAACCTGCTTCTTCCTTTTCACATCTCTCGTCACATGTGCCTCTACGCCACGGTAAAATAGTTCCCCTCTCCTCCAATCAGAGTTGGAGATATCAGCACAGTCTCCGAACTTTTTGATCCTACCTTGTATATGTTGAGAGGTGAAGGAGGGGAGGGGCAAGAGGAATGTCCGCCCTCGGCCCCAGTTAGGTTAAGACGGGCCCTGCATGTCTCGATCACATCATATTGTTACACTAGTAAAATTATTTAATTTCTGGAGTTTTTATATTTTACAGATCGTCTACGTCATCGTCACGCATGTACGCCCATTTTTTTAGCTAGTGCTCCATTACAATTTTCTTCCTTTCTTCTTTATTCGCTTTCTCTCTATCTCTGCTTCAATATATTCTTTTTCTTCATCTCTATACCCTCTGACCCAGTGCTAACCATCCTAATCGCATCTCCGCGGGTCGTAAGCATTGAGTCTGGGAATTCCCAAACGTTGACTCACAATGCGGCGGAACTGTTACAATTTTCTCATTCTTTCTTACATAGGATCTGGAATTCAAGCGAGGGGGGGGGGGGGGGGGGGGGGGACATTCTTAGCTCATTCTTACGCCCTCGGGAGGGATTAGGGTATTTAAAAACGAGGGAGATGGGGGGGGGGGGGTCCACGTGCGATACGTCATATAAGCTCGGATAGACTAGTTCAAAGAGCATGCTCCCATGTCAAGAAATTTTAATGGGACACTGGTTTACGTCTTGTGTTAATGGCGACAAAAACTATTTTATGATAGAAATAGACGCGTGTTATGATAGAAATAGACGCGGGAAAACGTCGTATTTTGCCTATTTTTTTTTTATTTCTTTACAATATTCTGTATGTATAGGGAAAAGGCTGTAATCACTGGGTGTAGGCAGAGGGATCATAACAACCCCCGTTGGAAGAAATATTACATTAATTTATCATGGGGTTCATGTCCTTTCTTGCTTTCGACCCAGAGCGTCTACCCAAAGTTGTTGTTGTTGAGACCCAGACCGTCCGACCTACCAGAAAGGTGTAAGGTAACCGTTTGGACGGCCGAAAAGTGCCACCCAATTTAGACCAGAACCCAGTGGGGGAGGCATCCACAGGGACTACCTAAACATCCACTACCCAAAGTTGTAAAGTATCTGTTTGGACAGCCTGGACAGTGTCACCCAAATTAGACCAGAACCCAGTGGGGGGGGGGGGGGGCGACCTTACCACAGGGATCGTACCTTTCTTCCCTTGCCACCAACCTCTCGGAAAGAATTTCGGACCTAAAGATTTAACGTACCCGTACTCCGCGTAAACACGAGGATCGTTTGGGCAGATCCTGAAATCAAACTAGGTTTCTCTCAATGCAATATTAGAAAACAAAATTCAGAATTTTAACGCCCCCACTACCATTCCGTCGTAATTTCTCCCCCATCCCCTTTACGAGATTCTAACTAGCCTATGGGCCATAACCCGCATTGGCTGAACAATTGCATTAATTCTTCTAAAGATCTTTATTGGGAAACAAAATCGAACACTCAACCCCCACCCCCCTTACTCCACTACTTATTTGGTCATTTGTGTGCAACTCTGTTGGTAAGAACCTTTTTTTCTAATGCTGGTGCCTCCAAAACCAGTTGGAACCTTTATTTTGTTTGATGTTAAATTTAAAAGAAAATATCTATATAATAATTTCCTACTGCGTCTTTTTGACTTTCCTTCCTTTCGAGGCACCCCCCCCCCTTCCCCTCGCACACACATACCGTCCAATGATCTATAAACTACTCTTTGTTCACTTATTGTTTTGACCAAAGATCTCTTATCAACTTGTCCTAATTGCTTATAGATGGTCTTGACCATAAAACAGAACCTAACTGAGCCGGACTTTTTATCACCCCTGGGAGTGAAAAAACTATCCCCCCCCCCCCCGGAAAGTCGTTTCAGACCCTTCGAAACAGAAGCCCTCATGTTGTGACCTAGAAGGCTGAATCTTTGCACATTTATATGTTAACAACCACGGGGGCAGAACCTAACAGAGCCGGATTTTTCATTTCTTCCCAAGGTGTCGTGGGAGAAAATAGGGGAGTGAGGGTATTAAAAATTATTTCCAGACTCTACAGACCCCCCCCCCCTCCCCCTCCATTGAGCTGGAAGTCTGGATTTTTGCACACTTATAATATCAACCACAGGATAAAATCTTAACTGAGCCAATTGTATAGATTAAAACAACTATTTTCGACGCTAAGTCTTAAATACAAATTAAACTTATTAAAACATGTGGCTAACTATAGCTTGTTAAAACTTACGTTAAAACTGGATAGGCTTATATACTCATCAATTTCCGAATCCTATTTTTTCCCCTTCCCTTGTAAGTTGAAATATTGCATGCATACACATTTTCAAAATAACGCTCTTTTGTATCGTCGTCGGTCTTCTGCGTGTGAGTTATTTATTCCTTTAATTAATTTCGCAGTTGGGTTACACCTGCTCACGACTTGGCGATGAAAGGGCGTGATGAAATGAGTTTAGAGGAAACCGGATTATCTCTGGGATGAAAAAGCGAGTGATTAATGAAGCTTGAAATGAAATGAGATAATTTTATTTTATTTTAATTCGTGTTTTAAAAGTTTGTAAAGCGTCGCCAAATCACACAATGTTTCAGCTTCAAATATCTGAATGATCTTAAGAGGCATCCCAAGATGCATAGCTGAAAGAGAGATAAGATTAACGAAAAAGAAAATAATTGGGTTTAGAAATAAATTATAGGTTAAAGATGCAGGGAAAGACATATTTTATATTTTAAATAAAACTTGTTTAACTTTACGCCCTATCCAGAACGAAGAATTCAACTAATGTCAAAGTTCATACATTGAAATGGAATGAATATTAATCTTAACTTTCTTTGGAATGGTTTATCTTTTATCGGATTTTCCTTCACTCATTTTGTGTTTCTTCGAACATAATACTATATAATTATTGCTATTATTTAAGCTTATCAGAAACAAGGAACTAACACGTTAAAAAAATTAGGTTGCAAATTTATTTTGTTTAACAATATGTGGCACTTAGAGTCGAAAATAGTTCTCTTAAATCGCAGCTCCGGCGCAGAGCTGGAAATAGTTGTCTTAATCGAAGTTTCGGCGTAGAGTCGAAAATAGTTGTTTTAATCGAAGCTCCGGCGCAGAGTCGGAAATAGTTGTCTTTTAATCGAAATTCCTGCGCGGAATCGGAAATAGTTGTCTTTTAATCGAAGCTCCGGCGCAAAGTCGAAAATAGCAGTCTTAATCGAAGCTCCTGCACAGAGTCGGAAATAGTTGTCTTTTAATCGAAGCTCCTGCGCAGAGTCGGAAATAGTTGTCTTTTAATCGAAGCTCCTGCGCAGAGTCGGAAATAGTTGTCTTTTAATCGGAGCTCCTGCGCAGAGTCGGAAATAGTTGTCTTTTAATCGAAGCTCCTGCGCAGAGTCGAAAATAGTTGTCTTTTAATCGAAGCTTCTGCGCAGAGTCGGAAATAGTTGTCTTAATCGAAGCTCCATACATTGGTTCTGTACTGTAGTCGAGACCCCATTTTGATTAACTTCTGTAGGAAAAGTAGAAAAACTATATCCTTTCGTTGCTGCAAACTGGTTGGTGCTTAGATTCAGCCTTGTAGGTCATCAATGGGACTTCTTGGGGTCTGGAAACACAAACACATAATTTCACAATGGATAAAATATTATATAAAATATTTTCGTTACTGTTATTTATTTATTTTTCACTTTTTTAAGACTTTTGACAAATATCTTAACAGTTTGCTGTACAATTTTATCTCCATAACATTCATTATATTCTAGTATAATTTTTTAGACTATCAGCGAATAAATTGATTATAAAAAAATGAGCGCTATAACATTTTTTTAACATTACATAGAATGAACTTTAAATGGGATACATTTGAACGAAAAGAAAAGTCATAGGGAACTCAACTGGGAAAAGGTTGGGAACCGCTGTCCTAAACACAACTGTCTGATATTATTGCTCCTTCTCTTAATAATAATAATATTAATAATTTTTAGTATGTTGAGAATGTCACGTGTTGGACATACAAGTTATTTTTAATAAGTATGACTGTACTATTTAGAAAATTTGCATAAGCTCAAAAACGCTTCGATCAGCTATGAAAAGCACTTTATTGCTTAAATACTCATTATTGCAACCCAGACGCGTTTTTCTCAACACACATTGCGGTGTATTATGATTTACAGAGAAAGGAGACGCATTCCGCAACAAATTATCCATCTCCTTTTGTGGGGAATCTTTGTAGGACTGCCGAGAGGGAGGGCCACGTGCAGATCGTCGTCCTTCCCGGTCTAGATGCATCCTGCTTTTGATGCATCTTCATCCTGAAAGATGGAGATTTATGTGGTGATACGTGCCTCGTAAAACGGAAGATGAGAAACAGTGCTATAAACAGCGCCAGCACAATGCAACTCCAGGCCATGAAATTTAAGGCTAACCGTCTGCATCAAAATATTTTTTTTCTTTTGCAACACCCTGATCAATCACCGGCGGTTTTTGCACAGGAAGAACCGATATCAAGTTTGATATGGAGAAAGTAGAAAACAGTATTTTTAAATCACCTGTCCTTGAGTAACCTTGAGTAAACTGAAAGATCCCATTGGTCAACGTTAACCCTCTCCAATAAATAAATTTATCCAAATTACAAGAATTCCTCCTGTTCCAAATCCCGTGTCACGCGACCTCATTAGAACCCCACAAAAAACGGTAAACGACTGTTTTAAACAAGAGCCAGGACGTTTCGTTACGAACTCCTGTGACGTTTCGTCATTCATCTCCACCCAAGAAAGTAGTAAATTCTCAGCATTAATTTAGCATAGAAATATGATAGCAATATACGTATTTGGCGCTTCGTTCCATGGTGCTGTGAGGTGATCAGGTATGTAGAAGTTGGTGCATACTCATCTTGAAATGCCGAAAGCTGGTGTGGGCTGAAAAAGGGGGCGAGGCAAGGACAGAAAAGCAACAGTAAGAACAAGAAAGTTAAGAGCAATAAGTTAGAATTTTTCTAAAATAAGAACGGTTTTATATAGAACCATAGACAACCTCTTTGTCTTCCGAAATTGCCTAACGTAGATGGAGAGGGTCATAACCCCTCCCTGTTGGCATAAAAACTACATGACTTCTCAAATTGGAAAAATTTAGTATTGTATCTCCCTCCCTATTCTGTCACAACCACCCCTTTTCTAGATATTGGCTACGCCCATAGGGATTTAATCTTTCAACAGTATCAAATATAAGCAACAGTATCAAATGTCTTCTCTTTACACGCTTTGATTGGGTTTTTTGTTTTACCGGCCTTTAGCACGGGATAGGTGATGATATCACAAGTGCGCGTCAAACTCCAGAGAAGACAAACCACGTTGTAGTCACCGATAACCTGCTCGGTCTTACTGGTCTCTCGCGTGAGAGTCTCGGCATGTGCACAATATAATCTCATCCACTAAAACGCGTTGCCTTGTTGTGGGTCGTGAGACAGCACTCACATAAATTTGCATTGATGGATTTCACATTACATCTGCAAATTGTACTCTAAAATTTCTTACTCGTAGAACCCGCCTAAATGGGGAATTCTTGTCTTTGGAAACGGCCCCATTTATGCTGATTTCTGAGAGTATGAATTTAACAGTTGCAGCTTCGTGTAGCCTGGGCTCAATCTTTGCGAAATTTGACGCAAGCTGCACGGTAGGACTGACTTTGTCGTTTTCCTAAAAGGTTTGCAAAATTATGATAACGAAAGAACCAGTAGCGAATACTGTGGTATGACAAATATGGCACCTCCAGAACAAATTCAAGACGAAAATCTTGCCCTAATTACAATATATAGCACAATATCAGTAATATTATTAATTATCATTACCATTATCAACGTTAAATAGCTTGAGTATTGTGCTGCGATTGATAACGCGGGGTGTAGAATGTAAAGGGCCTGATTAACGCACGGGCCTCAGAGGGCACTGTCCTGGGCCCCAAAATTTAGGGGCCCCTAACATGTGATAAATTTTAAGCAGAAATAATGTTTACTTAAGACAAAAATAATTTTTTTGTAGTAAATGTTCCTAAAATTGAAATACAAAACTAAAATTAGGAAAATAATTCATTGAAAAAAAAAATTGTTTTTCTAAAATCTCAGAATGTAGGCATTTTGTCTCCCTACAAATATGTCAATATTTTTTACTATTAAACATTTTTTTAATTCTTAATACATTGCTTTGAAGGGAAAAGCATGGAAGTCTACATGTACAAAAGGATTTTCGGGCCCCCGAATTTAATATGTTTTGTGTGCCGTGAGTGTATGAAGGACCCGAAATTCCACCAGGTCCTGAGCACCTCTTTGGCGTAATCAGGACCTGCAAATGTAAGATGCATTTCCGCTTGACCTGCTTTCTAGCGACCAGGATCCGCTACTGGGGTGAACTTATGCAATAGGGTCAGCAGTCAAATTTTCGAATAAAATTTTAATGGGTTTAATTAAAGAACTTTTCCCACTAGACTGAATGAGTGCATTAATAATGCGCCTTAAGAAATACTGAAAAAAGCATTCTGGTAAATTAGCCTAAAGTCAGGAAGTACCTTCGAATATTATGCTGTCAAATATTGAAAAACGATCGATTGCCGACTGCTTCCAGAAATGGGACATCAAGAGAAATTATTCTTCTAATTTCTACGATCTCATTTAACCTTCCCCACAATGGCATTATTCAGCTCAACTCTACTTTCTCATAGCATAATCCATTAAGTAGCTTGTGGTTTTTTTTAACACTTCCCAGCATAGTTGAAAAGTTTTTATGACTTTGTTCATTCTGTCTGTCTGTCCGTTCGCACGATAACTGCCGTAAAAATGACTTTATCAAAATGAAATTTTAGTATGTTTTTCAGACGGTCTGTGGGACCTATGGGAATATAAATGAATAATATCACCCAATTAGTTTTGGATTGAACCCGGGTCGAAAAAGTGAAATACATTGAACCCTAAGGGACCTAATTTTTCAAACATTTTTTAAACAAATTTGAAATTCACAAATTGTGTCGAAAATTTTAGGAAATATTTAAATTATCCCGTAAAATATATAAAACAAATTTCAACAAAACCTGTTTGGTAGTTTTTAAATAGAAATTAAAATAATAATGACACCCATATTATATGAAGAGATCACGTGACTCACAAAAAAAATATGGCATCCATCTTTTTCCTAGTGTAAAAATCATGATTTTTAAAGTTCTTTTAAATTTATAATTAGTGTTGCATTCATCCTAAAACCGCTGTATTTTTACGTATTTCCTGTGCATCTATAATCTGTGTCAACGCAATTACAGTATTTTTTGGTTTAAATGATCAACAGACTTTGATTATTTCTGCAACGAAGCCTAATTTTAATGGATGCAGAATGTAAACAAGTGATTGTAAGATGAGTCGTATAAGAATTGCTGAATTTTTTAACGCAAAATTATTTAAGTCTGGAATAAAAGTGATATAAATGAAATATTTATTGCTTTTAAATAGAGAGCCAGACGATTTATATTTAGATGACTTCATTTGATAAATTTCTTTTTTTTCCGATGAAGTTTTAAAGTTTTCAAATATAATAAATTATTGTAGTACTGTGGTAATTTAAAATATATCAGCGCTGAATGTAGCTCATTTTAGAGATATTTAAATAAAATTGCATTTAAATTGGAAAGTGTTTCATAATCAATGCTTTATACATCATTGATCTTTCTTGTTATTCTTTATATTTTTCAAATTCCGACTTTTCAAAAATTTTGAAAAATCTGTATCCTTGATCCAAATGATTGCAATTATAGCGTGTTACATCCTACACTTTAAAGGCCTTGAAAATATATTTCGATGGATACCATACTTGACAATGTACCCCCTGGGGTAACTTGTCCTCCCCCCAAGGGAGGCTTGTGACGTCACGAACACAAAAAATTGTAATGCGGCTATTTTTCACAAGAATGATTTAAACTATTAAGTCTCACGATCACTGAGCCATTAATAACTTCTTTTATGCGTAATTATGTCAAATTTTGTCCTATGCTGTCATGTTAACAAAAATGTAAGAGTTTGAATCAATTTCAAAGTTTTCGCTCGAATTAAAAAAAAATTCTATCTAGTTCTAGATGTTTCGATGATAAAGTCGAATATAAAGTTTCGTGAAAATCCATTCACATTTGTGGCAGCTATGTACACAAAAAATAGACCACAGACAGACGGACACCACTCCAAAAATAGTCGAAACGTGTTCAGGAGGTCTTAAGACATATATTGGCATCAAAATCTCAAATTCGAAAATTTTCGTGAAAATAATATTTTCTCAATACGTATGGGAAAGTAGAAATATTGTGATACGCGGTCAAAAGTCCGATTTAAACATTTTGGATACTCTCTGGACAGAAATCCATTGTTTTTAGAACGATGTATGTGGTGTTTGCGCCTTTGAGCTATATATAATTTAGCAGAATTGGAATATTGAAATATTGCTGTAATTTCAAATGAATATGTATTTTTAGGGGTTGAGGTGTGATAAATTTAAATGTATACGAACAAAAGATGAATTTGAGTATGTAGAAAAAAGTAGCGTTACAAAAATCCCGGGAATTTCGGCGAATAAACTGGGAATATTGGAAACTTTGGCGAGAAGAAACTGTTTACGAATTTTATATGTGTTCCTCATACTCCTACATGCTGCAAAGCTAAAATCGCTGCAACAAGTATTTTAAAGTGATGGTTTTCCATTTTTAGAGCATGTAGATAGAATCTGTTAAAATAAACATTTACATTTCAAATTTTGATATTAGTAGAACTCTTTGAAGAGAATGTGCAAATTAGAATCATTAATATAAAATTATTTTTAATTTTTCATATTAAATAAGTACGACATAATTAATCAATTTAAACAAATATTTTATAGTTCAAAACCTTTTTATATTTATAAGATTACAA
Source organism: Amaurobius ferox (assembly GCA_951213105.1). NCBI lineage: Eukaryota > Metazoa > Arthropoda > Arachnida > Araneae > Amaurobiidae > Amaurobius > Amaurobius ferox. The sequence goes on along the minus strand of OX578143.1, from coordinate 65,412,726 downwards.
AAATGAAAGAAATCTTTCCTAGTGTAGAATAATTTTTTACTTTCCTTATATACATAATGTATAAGAAAAGTATTGTGACGCGGGAGAGCACGTTTCAAGCATCCCGGATCACGAATCGAACATTTTTGAAGTGATGTATCTCTCTCTCGCTCTCTGTGTGTGTGTATGTGTGTGTGTGTCAGAGAGTCTGTGGAGACGATATCTCACTAACGAATGGACCGATTTGAATAAAATTTGGCACAAAAATCACAATCCGTGAATACTGGAAGCCTATTACTTTAAAACACAATCGAATGTTCAGAACCCCCCTAAATTTTCGAGTGAAATTTTTTAAAAAATCATCAAAAAATCAAAACCTTTAATAAAGTTACGCAAATAGACATTTCTTATGTAATTTTTCTTTAGAAAACGATTGATATAAACTTTAGAACGCTAGCATGAAACGTTCTCGAGATATTGCACATTTTTCAAATAAATTTATCAAAAAATCAAATCAAATAAAAAAATATTAACTGTTGAGAAACATGCTCACTTTGTATATGTAATATCATGCGATAAATTTGGTGACATCATTGTCATGGATCTAGCTTTTTCCCTTCATGAGAAAAGACACTTTGAGTAATACTTTTGTATTTGAACGCCAATAGTCATTTAACTGCTATAAGAATAACTTATTTCTCCGTCCATAACGCTTGGCGAAATTTTGCCGTCTTATTTGGTGGAATGTCGCCAACTTGGCGACTTTTTAAATGTTGCCAAATTAACGAAAATCTCGCCAAATGGATAAAAATGATGCTAAATCAATGAAAATGACGACTAATTGTCGAAAATTCAATATCTTGGAAAAAATATAAGTATCTACTATAAGAAAAACCTATTTTTTTTACTGTAAAAGTAGTAAATTCATTGCATTATTTAAAGAAAGTCATGTGTTGGCCACATCAGATTTTTTAGTTTATATTTTCACGAAATCTCCAAATTTTAATATTTTTAAAGCCCAATAAACCTACCCAGTCTCTCTTGAGGAGGCAGAAGAAACCTAAAGTTTATGTTACTGTAACTCTCACACTTTCACATTTTTCTTAGAAAAATTATAAAATAATTTATTATTTTATTATTTTCCAAAGAAATAATAAAATAATATAAAATATCTTTAAAGTATATAAAGTATACATATGCATCTTCTATGAGGCATATATAGAGTATACGGAATAAGGTATACATATACATCTATAATGTTATAAAGTAAAAGTATACAAAATAAAGTATACATATACATCTTATAATGTTATAAATTGTTGAATATTCCCACTTTTTGAACACCTCCTAAGGATAATTTTCCCCAGAAAAAACCCGAGTTTTTGCAGTCTTTGCTATTCTAAAAGAAAGTCCCTTATTTTCTGTCTGCATAAAATTTTTTAATATATATAGATATATTAATTTGAATTATTTCCTTCCTATTTGACTTCAAGCAACGTGAATTTAGAATTAAAATAAATGTTCTACGAGACGACTTAAATACTGAAATTACAGGGTTTACAAATAATAAAATGATGCAATGCGGTCAGCAATCTAATATTTCGAATACTATTTAAATGTGTAATTATCATTTCTTTTCTTTAAATATTGCGGTATAACTTTGCATGCATTATTAAGTGGCCTTGCATTAAACGACGGTTTGAAGACAGATTTTAAAAGGAAGTAACACCATATCTCTTAAGTACTAATATTATGCTGTCAAACCTTCAATAGCGGGAAAAGAAGGAAGGATGGATGGATGGATGGATGGATAACAGCTTTTTGAAATGGCACATCTAGAGAAACTTGTTTGACCTACTAATTTGTTTGTATCGACACCTGTTACAAGATGACGTGGGGATAGAATGTGCGAATAATGCATTTGTGTTTGCTAAACTGCAGATACATTTCCAGTTTGAAAAACTTGCTAATTTTTGCAAAATACATTTTCCGCCGAATGAAATCTCCAGTCGCTAAATTTTTATTCCTCTTTTCGAAGAAATGTTGCTTTCAAAATTAATTTTTTAGATTTTAATATAATACGGAAATTCTAAAAACATTTAAAACTTAAAGAGGTGAATTAATGATTTGCATTTAAATAAAAAATAAAATGTTCGCCAATCCAATCGCCAAATTTTGATTTCTCTTAGCAATAAAATTTCTGTTTTTATGAATACTTTTTCCAAATATTTTAAAGAAATTGCCATTTCTTAAAATAAATACATTTCAAAGATCGTTCTTTATTTATGATTTTTTTTTTCTGCTAATTTAATCGGTAAATGAAATTTTTACTTGTCAAATTTTTTATTTCTCTTTCCAATGAAAAACTGTTCTTTCTTTAATTAAATTTTTTCTTCAATTAAGATTTCGAGTATTTATGATACTCCTGACTACTGGCCTAAAGATATTAGCATTTGTCTAACTGCAGATTTATTTTCTTATTTTAAAAACTTATTCTTGTAAAATATTTTTTCACCACTTGCAAGTTTCACTTTCCAAATGAAATCTTTGGTCGCCAAATTTTGATTCGTAATCTTCATTAAAAAATAAATTTTGTTTTATAAATTCTCACAAACAGCATAAATCTGTGGTTTTAAAAATTTTTTTTTAAACATATACCCCCTCCCCCTCCTTTCAACAGATTCGTCAACCCCTTGTCTCCAGAATATTTTTGCCACGAACCCTTAACCAAATTTTCTGTGGTGTGTTTTAAGTTCCTGTAATAACTTTTGTAAATTTAGCTGTTCAATGTATTAAATAATCTAAAGAGTCCATATCGACGATAAGAGATTGAATTCCGCCCCAGTAGTAGAACGTTGGCTATCCCGTACGAAGATTCGTGGTTCGTTGCTCGGTTTGGTCATCAAGATTCTTTACATTGGCGCCCGAACAAATCAACTCTGTAGGTTAGTGAAAAGATGTCAGTGGTCTGAAAGTGACCTTAGTACGACTAGCACAGATTCAGTGGACTTTGATGTACTGACCACCGATCTCGAATCAGGATATCAACAACCACGCAGGAAGCTAGCCTAGAGGATAAAAATAGCTGGAGGCTAGCAGAGGTGGTCAGTCAGATTGTCAATTACACTTCAATCTGACATTAGAGAGTGGAGAATGCAGAGTCCACTTCGACTATAAGAACTTGCCATTCTTCCCCAGTAGCTCAACGGCAAAACGTCGGCTAGCCAGTACGAAGATCCGTGGTTAGATTCCCGGTTGGGACAGCAAGGTTCTTTACAAAATCATAATTTATAACAATTGTTCATTACCACAGCATGCAAATGGTTTGAAAACAATAATAAGACATTTTCTCTATTATTTGCATATATACTGCTTGAAAATTTATGACAACCTCTATTGCAGAACTTTTCTCACAAACCTCTTGTATCACGCGCTGTGAACCAATCACCTAGGATTTTTCATACCACAACACATATTACTGAAATAAATTGATCTAAATTATGGTCATTTCTGTATATATATTCCAATAATTACAGGAGAATATTTACTACACATTTTTCGAAGAAATCTGGACACAATACACTATAAAACTTTCTGCAACCGTTGCTAATTTTTTTCAGCTATTTTCTTGATAATTTCGGCAAACTATCAGAAAAGCCGCAATTACAAGTGTTCATGAAAATTCCGGCATCATTCCTGAAATATTCAGCAAATTATCGTCTGCTGAAGCGTTATTTTTGTATTTTCCCTAGTTATAAATTGTTTGGTAGGTGTTTACATTTGGTTTTATACATATATTATATAGTTATAAGAGTTACAACTTATGTCTAATTTATCACTGGAATTTCATATATATATATATATAAATATATATATATATATATATATATATATATATATATATATATATTAGAAAGAAGTAATAATAAAAATAATTAATTTAAGTAATCGTGAAATATTAACATCACCATAGAAGCAAAACCACTGCCATAATGCCGTGAATAGAATAGATCAGCACCGACCCAAATTCGAAGATTAAAAGGAATTAAATTAATCTTCAGGTCTGAGTATTTAATTCTAATTAACCCAAACAAATGCCTGTTTCAGATTGGACAATAGTACATTACTATAAATGTCCAAACTCAGACTACAGGCACCAAAAGATGTAAAAATGAAGATAAGAAACGTTAGGAAAATTTGTATTATCATGTGGCAGGAACCCTTCTTCTTTCACCACGTGTATATGCGATCAACCTCAACAGATTAAAAATATCTAGAAGCACCGGAATGAGCATGACGAAATACAACCTAGGAGGCAGTACGAACGTTCACAGCAACACTCCCAGACCCGTCCAGTGAGTCAGAGCAGGAGAAAGGACAATTACCCGTATAAGCAAAACAGAATATGAACATGAAGCAAAGATGAAAATTCTTACTAAACAAGTGATTCATAGAAGAAATAGATAAACGAGAATGCCACTATACAGCATTATAAGGGCGCTCAAATCGTAATTTCAAACTGGCTAAAGTTACAATTTTTAACGAAAATAAAATTTAAAACATTAATATTAATGTATCTTATTTTCCAATTTTTTGATTTTTCTAATTTTTTTTAGCTTATTTTATTATTTTTAATTTTTAATTTATATATATATATATATATATATATATATATATATATATATATATCAGAAATATGTAATAATAAAATTTTTATATAATAATAAAAAAAAAATTAATTCAAGTAATATTAACATCACCATAGAAGCAAATTCACGGCCATAATGCCGATAAGAGAAGAGAACATATACATATATATATATATATATATATATATATATATATATATATATATATATATATATATATATATATATATATATATATATATATATATATTATCACAACTATCAGGAACCTTACTTCCCGTTACGGACAGCTGTTTCCCCCGAAACCTTCAATAACAAGCTTGCAAATGTTTTACAGTGTACCTTTGGGAACAGTTAACAGTTAAACACAAATTGCAAGGGTGCTGCGACTAATAAAAAACTGTAACCGTCGCTCTAGTTTGTTTTTAAAAGTTTGATGCATACATAAACTTTCATGGGGGAAAAAGCCGCTGACAAAAGGAGACTGAATTCGCATGTTTCGGAGATGAAAGGGTTAGCCGCAAGACTTAATTAAAAGCCATTAATTTAATTATACACAATGTTACAATACGCTTTGCGTGACTGAGATTTCAATGATCAAGAGATTAATGGGTGGTATCGAACGCGTGTATGACCTCATTGAAATCTGAACGATTTTGTTGGAGACTAATGAATAGGTTCTCACTTCCCAAACAATGGTATCAATAGGATGCGTTAGTGAGCCCGGATTATTATTGTTATTATTATTGTTATTATTATTATTATTTTATTTCCGCTCAATATGTCTTCCAGAACCATAAACGTGCTCGGGTAAGGCTCCTAAATATACTCCTAAATACATTAGGAGCTGTATCCGCGGCGATTTGAGCAAACCTGGTAAACTTGGAAGTACCAATTAAAACCTGCAACGTCTGCTACGTCATCAAAAACCAAAGGCTTTAGGAGTTTTGATTGGCTAAAAATCTAATGGCGCAAAATTTTGTATATAAATGCTGCATAGTATTCCGGATAAAATTGGTTAATAAATGAGTATTCCGGATAAAATTGGTTAATAAATGAGTCCCTACAAACTAACTACCCCCCCCCCCCCCCCAATTTGACTTGTTACAAACTAACAAGTTTAGGGGAACAATAATAAATTCTATTTAGTTTCCTTTGAAATTGATGTCGCTAAAACTCAGTAGGCTTCTTGTTGCCACAAAGCCCGCCGAAAGAAGAACATTCGTAAAGATTGCAAGTATGCCAGCATTACAGCGACTAACATCGTTAAACCGGTTTCGTGTCCCCCGTTTACTCTTCACTACTGAATAATCGATAATTCCACTGTCAGCAGGAGCCTTGTTAAATGTACTGCAATTCGGTCAATGTCTATGCTGGCCGATAAAGCCAGCCGTACATGCGTATCTGGCCCTAAAATTGTGGAATAATTAATAAGCGCAAACATCAGCGCGAAGTCGGTCCATCGATGCAGCTGCACGGCGCGATTCCAAACTTTGGGCTATGCCCCTGTCAGCTTACTTGTTCTTTATCTCCTGTCTATCCCCAGATGGGATACTAGTAATAGTCGGACGGCGGATAAACTATCTATCATAACACTGTTGGCAAAGTTCTTGCTACCAATGCTCAACAAGATTCTTGCTACTAATGCTCAACAAGATTCTTGCTACCAATCCTCAACAAGATTCTTGCTTCCAATGCTCAACAAGATTCTTGCTACCAATGCTCAGCAAGATTCTTGCTACGAATGCTCAACAAGATTCTTGCTACCAATGCTCAGCAAGATTCTTACTACCAATGCAATATGAATGTTCAGCAAGATTCTTGCTACCAATAGAAGTAGCGTGCCCCCTCCTATAAGCATTTATCACGGGCCCATTTCATATTTGATTTTTCCCCTTTTTTATGAATTTTTCATTTCTTATCCTCTCACAGAAAATTATTATAGGTCCGGGCTCCCTCTGAAGTCCGTTCTTCACCACTTGAGTGGGCCACCCTAATTGGATGTTTTAAAAAACGCTAAAATTTCTGTCACCATTTTGCAGCTGAAACGTTCGTCGCTAAGAGTAACGATTTATTCAATAAGCGCTTGTCGGAGTTGAGTATTTTGACTGCATTTAAATTTGTATTTTTGATTTTTAAATGTGTAGCAATACTTAAAATACCCGTGGTGAGAGGGAAAGAACATTCAACTTGGGATAGCAGAATAGATAATGTGACAGATGCTAACCCGTGATCCCCTGGCGAAACCAATTAGTGGGTCAAAAATTAGCATGCGGTGACCCATTTCAAACATCGAACTCCACCACATCCATTCGTCACCGTTCTTTGCTTGTTTGACAATTCGTTCAATATTCGATGAATTTGGTTTGCGGAAATATCCCTTAGGCCATCCTACGTCGTATTAGACAGGTTGTTTAATTGCCGAATATTAATAATAATAATAATAGTTCAATAAAGAAAAATAGCGTCTTGTCTTGCAGTTAATTCTTCACCAAGTGCACAAATTAAATGGGAGAATGGTAATTGCATTTCCCTACAATGCAGCCAATTCGCTTAGCTTTTTTGTTAAATTCTAGAAACTCGTTAAAAACTTCCTTCCGGCTTCAATTTTCGAATGTTAGGTTGGCCGTGTATCACAGAATTTGTCGAAGAGGTGGTGTATTAACACACCTATCAACTTCATAAGTATGGGAAAACACGTCCTACAAGTATTTTAAAATATTTTCTAGCAAAGACCACAAATACATTGTAAACTGTATTTAAAATCACCATAAATGACGTACACCAAAATGTTTACATATTTACTGATGATGGACGTTATGGCGTCTGAAAGCGTTCTGGCACTCCAATATGTAAACATTTTGGTGTACTTCATTTACAGTGATTTTAAATACAGTTTACGATGTATTTGTGGTCTTTGCTAGAAAACACCTATCAACTTTTACTGGAAATATGTTTTACCGCAATGACGATTGATTAAGAACCTGTACAGGTTGTTTTTCCTTCAGATAGCTTTAAGAGCAGAGAAAAAACTATCAGGCAATTGCGACAATAGCTGTACTAATAACGGAAGGCTTTGCAATAGTTCTCTCGGATTGCAATCTTTCATGTCCTATCTTGTAAAGGACCATGAATAATGATAAAACGCCACGGCTTTCATCTGCTAAGTGATAGGGGGCGCCACAATAACAATCTGAAGTTGCCATGCAAACGGGCTCTACTGACGTGTATTATTTACATTTTAGTGTGAAAATATTATCCTTTTCAGTTATTATTATTATTAAATAATACCTGAAAATACAACAAAATATGCACAGCCGTTAGACTGTTACTTCTTCAATCCTTATAAGGCATTTGTAAAACGTATCGAAAACTACATAAAAATTCGAGCTGCATGCATTGAAGGGGTCCATATTGAAGACATCGATGAATTTTGAACCAACATCGATGAAGAGGCCAACAGAAAGTTAAATGACAGATTATTTTAAAAATGCATTCATTTGTGTACAATTAACTTGGCTCTGATATATTTCAAGATATGGTAATATATTCTTGGAAAAAAGCTGGATATTCTGTTGTAAAACACATTACAAAATTTAACAAGGTAATGGCAACTGTATTTAATATTGGTTCAGCAACTTGTTTCATTGTAAATTGCAATGATTATGCATTTGTTAAATGTGCACATTGTAACGTTTTCATTTGTATTGATCATACATTTAATCATTCCCATTCATAATTTCAAACTTACAAAGAATTTAAATCATTCATTATTTTACAAATTTCATTTGCTTTGACTTTCATTCTAATACAGTCAATAGTTTTGTTGATTAGTTCAGTTTTGGTTTCCAAAAATTTCAGCCTTTGTCTTTGTTGTGTTTGATCAACCTTTACAACCATGTCTTGGTCCTTTGGATGAGTCGGACGGCCTGGGTTTTCAACCATGTCTTGGCAGTTGTTTAGCTAATTAATAAGATATAAATTATATTAGTAATAAATTTATCGTTTACTACTTACCATTATTGTCCATTTTATTTCAAAATAATAATAATAATTGAAAAGGATAATATTTTCACACTAAAATATTAATAATACACGTCAGTAGAGCACGTTTGCTTGACAACTTCAGATTGTTATTGTGGCGCCCCTTATCACTTAGCAGATGAAAGCCGTGGCGTTTTATCATTATTCATGGTCCTTTACAAGATAGGACATGAAAGATTGCAATCCGAGAGAACTATTGCAAAGTCTTCCCTTGTAAGAGTTAGAACTGATCTACTTCTTATACGATGTAGTAAATAAAAGAATGTTATTACCACATGTGATTAAACACTAAGCGCATCTGAAAGTCATTTTTGGAAATTGGTGGTTGTAAAATTCAGATAGGATCTTTTCATTTCTTAAATTCTACTTCAGTACCATGAAAATAAATAGAATAAAATAAATATGGAAGACTGGTATTTTATTTCCAAACTACATGGAGGAATATTTTCTTAATCAACGACCATTATGACCAGACTGCCTGACATTCGTTGAGAACTATTGCTGAGCTCAGATTTTCTGGATTGACTTCCAATCGAACATGATTCAACAGGGCACATCGTATCAAAATCGGGCTTATGTGTCACCTCCCCACAACGGAATGACTGTTATTTGCTTATACTTTGAAACAGATAGCTATCGTCTGCACGTCTTTGTTACGGATCAAAGAACGCGGTAACCTTTCAGGTGTGAGTTTCAATTGAAAGTTATACTATTTTCCTTGCTTTACGAATCGCAGTGGAGCGGCTAAATTAGAAAGCTAATTATTGTGTTTAATCTTCTGGAAATTATAGATAAAATTGTAGGAGGATATCTTAAATGGTTGATCCATCTCAATATAGAAATGCATGAATGCCCGGCGTAAAAGTCCACAAGTGGGTGAGCAATGAAGAATTGCGCGGTTTTAAAATTTATTCATATAGATAGCACCAATAATTCCTTTAGCTAATTAAAACCTTATGGAAGATATAATCGCGCTTCCATTGCAGATAACAGCATCCATGTACCAGTTATGAGTCTATTATACGCTCATCAATATAAAAACCGATACATGGCAGAAGAAACTGTGCTTTAATCTTGAAAATCTCTATGGAGAGCAGCAACAAGTTCGATTCTAACACGCAGCCTAGCCGTTTTAAAATTTCTTTAAAAATGAATGAACTTTGGCTGTAACGACCAAATTTGTACGCCCAGAACCCGGATTTCATATTAGAAACGGAGTTCTATAGGTACCCCGGTCCCCATTGCGTTCATATTGAAAACAGAACAGGGTCCTATAGGTACCCAGGGTCACATTGGGTTCATGTAGGAAACAGGGTCCCATAGGCATACCAGGTTCCATTCGGCCCATATTGTAAACAGGGCATTGGGTCCCATTAGGAAAATGAAAGATACCCCTAATCCGGTCGGCCCCCCCCTCCCCCCCCCACACACACATTCGAGTTCCCAGCTATGTCTATGTGTAAAACTCTTAATTTCCAGTTAGCTTTCTACCGACTGAGCTATTCTGGTTGGTAATTAAGATATTTTTTTTTAATTTCATGCTGTTAAAAATAAAATCTATTAGCATTCAATTAATCAGTATTTTCAGTTACGTAGTTACATTTTTTCTCTGTATTTTGTATTTTCCTAAAATCATTATTTATATTAAATGTTCTGGTTAATTATTCTGGTTCTTGGAATAAAAAGTGTATATGAGCTTCGAATATGACTGCAGCGAGGAAACATTAAAATAACTCTTTTCAAATATTTTGTTAATTAATTGTGTGTCACTTTTAAAATGTATTCTTATTATGAAACTCTCAAATTTAACAAAAAAAAAAAAAAAAAAAGGCGTTTTCCTTATTTCTTAATCAGGTCCTTAAAGCATTTCTTTTCTTACTTTATTAATAGTTTTGAAATTTTCAAGTCCTAACCATTTTTCTTTTATTTTCTAGGTAAGACAATACAAATCATTTCCACTGGATTATAGAAAAATGTAAAAATGGAATGTTTTTTATTTGTCTCAGCTCAATTTGTAAGTTAATTTTCTATTTAACCTCCTACGCCAATATTTTAAAATGCCTGGCATTCAGCCAAGAAGCAAATTAAATCATCAAATCGAAGTGGGCGGAATTCATTGTTTCAAAACAATCAGAAGGATGCCAAATGTACGGAGTAAATTTAATTTAGTAAATCAATTGCTTTCCGGAGAAGAAGGGTTGGAGTTCAGAATTTTTTAAAAGAGATATACTGCTTTATAAAATGAATTTACATTTTAATTTTTTAAATGTATGTAGTCAGAATGTTTCCATTAATGTCTTATAATTGGAAATGTGTATCAATAATATGAGTGTAGAATAATCATTTTTCTGTTTGCAGAAAAATTTAGTTCGACTTTAATGACAAAACCAACTACAGCATACTTCCGACAATCCGGCGCTTTCAGGACATCAGCTGTGACGAATTACAAAATTTTCTAGATTATCAGATGTCAAAATGTGGTAAAAATGAAAGAAAAAAAAAATAAACCAAAATAATGGACAATAAATGTGGTATTTATTTGCCTATAACGTTACACAAATTAGATTACACTTTCCAGGTATGTGAAAAAAACATTGAAATTAATTCAGAAAGCCTGACGTGCCGAGCTATTTCAAACCAAACTAAAGTTTAATTTGGTAAACTGTTTATTTCATCGTGTTACCCAATTATTTCTCTATAAATGTACCAAATTTCATATTTTTGCATGCTATAATTTTTACAGTACGAGACAGAGAAAATCGATATACATGCCGATACGAAAGAACATTTTTCATTTCAAAAGTGCATAAAAAGTAAAATATCTCGTAAACTAAATCGAAATTAAGAAAAAGGGGATCCGTCCTACAAAAATTCAACTATGTAGGTACCTGCCTTCAAAATTAGCAGTCTTGCTATTGTTAGTGTATCCAGGACGCGAACTCGCAGCTCAAATATTTTATCTTTGACATTAAATATTTCTTAAACTACAAAATACAGGGTGTCCCAAAAACATTGACCTCGACTTTTATTCCTTAAATATTGATCTTAGACATATATAATACATTACAAAGTTGCGTAAAAAAAGGTATAGAATTTTATGAAATCGATTAAAATTTTCAAGGGAATTAAATTTAAGAAATACAAAATTTTAATTTTTATGCGGCCCCCGTACAAAAACATTTCCAATGAGAAAAATGTGCCCCACTAATAAGGTGATGTACAAAATTTCAGCATTTTATCATAAAAAGTCCCAGAGATATGAAAAGACAAAAATTCTGACTTAAACCACTTTTCGATGCATGGACATGGGTTCTCAGAAGGGAAAAATCATATCGGCGGATCGCGTTTCAGGGGTCATACATAAATTACGAAAGAAAACAATGATTACATAAATAAATAATAATTTTGCTATTTATTGGTACAAAAGTATCTACACTGTGTAGAAATAATAACTTTACACAAAGATTACGAAGCTTGTTCAAAATGTTTTTTTACTTTCATGCCAATACAGAGGTGCATTCGCCTGATAACAAACCTATGATGCATTTCTGCGTTGCGTCATTTGCACTCTTGCTGTAAACATTTACATTTTAATTTGTGATTAATCCCTCACCAACTTTGTTTAAACATATGTCTGGCACTTTTTATGACAAAATGCTGAAATTTTGTACATCACCTTATTAGTGTATGGGGCACAATTTACTCATTGGAAATGATTTTGTACGGGGGCCTGAAATTTTTTATCGATTTCATAAAATTCTGTACTTTTTTTACGCAACTTTGTAATGTATTATATATGTCTAAGATCAATATTTAAGGAATAAAAGCCGAGGTCAATGTTTTTGGGACGCCTTGTATATCAAAAACCGGTTTATTTCAGCGTATTCCCCAAAGCTTTTTCTATACAAGTGTACCAAATTTCATATTTTTATATGCAATAGTTTTTTTGCGGTACGAAGCAAAGAATCTCGAGAAACGAGAAATTTGTCTAACAGCAGCGGCAGCAGCTACTTTTTTTTGATAGAGAGATTTCATCAACACTCTCCGTATCAACAATTTGAATCTCCAAATAATCAAATCATTCATGAATTATTCATTGATTAAATTCCGTAAATCCCCCACTTTCACAATATTCTCTTAAGTCGCGCATAAACCCCAATGTCTTATCTACAAGGATAAAGTGACAGGACAAAACACAAACCAGTTATACAATTGCATGAACAGTAAGAAACTTAAGCAGTAAAACATATCTATCGTCACTTTAAATCTCCTTTGCATTTCTCTTTCAACCCTCCCCACATCCACAATTCAAATCTTCGAATAATAAAATTATTCATGAATTATTCATTCATAAAATCCCGGTGATTCATTCCCTTTAGCAATATTTTCTCGTCATTCAAACCAACCTCTAACCTCTCTACAAGAGCAAAGTTGACAAATCTGTCCTGATGCTGGGTAACCAATTATGTAATTTTGTGAACAATAAGAAATTTTACAAGAAACACATGCAAGAAAGTAGTACTCTTTTTCTTACAACCTTCCCCATATCTCACAATTTAAATCTTAGAATAATGCATGAATCTTTCATTCATCAAATCCCGGTGATTCATTCACTTTCACAATCTTCTCTGAAGTCGCCCATCGAGTCGAGTTCCATAAAAGCCAACCTCCAATGTTCTATCCACAAGTGGAATATTACGTCACCTCCATGAGCTACTGACCGAGCAGTTAAGGTTACCGAGGAAAGTGATATGAAATAAATCAATAATAAAAAGTCGGAGAACAGGATAAAAAGGTTGTAAAAGAGCATCATTATCCAATGAGGACAGAGAAACTGGTTTTTATAGAGACCCACAATGCAACGCTTTCCCTCGCTGACATCTATCTCTTTTTTTTCCTTGCAGGAAGATGGCAACTGTCTATTCAATTATTCAAAAGAAAAGTCCGTTATTTTGCCATTTTTTTTTCTGTTGTCTGCCATTATTTGTTTATTCATTCATTATAACCCCAACTGTAGGTCAGGGTGTTACAACAATGATGTAATCGCTCATTTTTCAATAGTGTAACTCTATTTTTTCTTGCTCAGGATTTTGTGAACTTCTGGATGTTCGCGTTTTTGTTGTTAAATGTCATGAGAATGTCATGCGTTACAACTTCCACACTAGAATAAAATATCGGCATAGTTACACTTGCATCATAATTATTATTTGAATAAACAAAGAATGTATCTTATTCAGATTTAGTACCAAATTCATTGTTTTAAAAAATTTTTAATAAAAAAATCATTAAAAGTTTTTTTTTAGTTGGCTACAGCTTGATGATGTCAATCAATTTTATCTATTAGACTCATCTGTATTTATATAAACTATTTGGATATCATTAATATCCACACCAAGTAATTAATGACAAAACATTAAAACTAATATAACCAAAACAGTTAAAACATGCCGAAAAATGGAAATGAACAGCACTAGGCTTAATTTTTTAGTTTAATTCAAATTAGATACCTCGTCAGGTCTGAGCATCCATCCTAAATTAACCCAAACAAATGCTTGTTTCGGATATAGCAATAGTTCTTTACTATAAATACCATAGCCCAGACTACAAGCTTAAATATAAGATAAAAATTGAAAAAAATATTAAGAAATCATGTATTACCTTACCATGAACCATATAGAACCATACATATGGGCAGAATTCCCATAATTACGTACAAAGCTGCTGAGACCGAATGAGGCTGATCTAAATTACTACAACCGGGCTTTCTAATATAAATGGTGGAATCTTTCAAAATATGCTGGAAACGCATCATATTTTATATCATACAGTGATTGATGGAAAGTGTGCCATTTACAGTATGTTGTTTAGAGTTATTTTCGCAATGAAAAGTAATTGAATACCTGACAGTGTTCATTACACGATGAGAAACTGCAGGGCGCGGTAGCCTAGTGGTTAGCGCGCGGGAATTGCACTCGGTAGGCCTAGGTTCGATTCTCGTCACTGCCAAAACTGCCGCCGTGTTCACGCGGAGTACGATTACGTTAAACATGTTGGTCTGTAGTCCTTCCGAGAGTTTGGTGGTAGGGGAAGGAGGGTATTGTCCCTGTGGATGCCTCCCCCACGGGATTCCGGTCTAAATTGGGTGGCACTTCCCGGCCGTCCAAACAGTTACCTTACACCTTTCTGGTAGGTCGGACGGTCTGGATCTCAACAATAACAACAACGATGAGAAACTGCAACTGTGGTTCAAAATATTGCTGATTATACATACCGAGAGCCAAGCGACCGCTAGGCCTCATGTTTGCAGAGGATCTCAAATATTGTACATTATTTTTATTGAACCTTTCTTGCGTCCCCCCCCCCCCTCAAGACTCGTTAGTATGTTATTCAACGTTTTCTTGTATTTTATGTAATTCTGCAATTTACCTTTCTTCATTTGTGTATCAGTTTTCAGTTGTCTTTTTGTATACAACTTTTTGGGTACGATCATTTTATAGGATTGTAGTTCAGCATATTTGGTGGTTTCGATGTAGGCTCTGGTAGTATTTTGTATTCTTCGAGTTTACGTATTTTGGATTTCAGGAGAGCTTATATGCACTTCGGCCAAAAACATATGAACCAGCATTTCTTCTTGCTGCTTGAGGTGCCGGATTATCCATTGGGACAAGGTAGTTTCAGGTCCGATAATATTTTTATAAAGGTCCCCAAAATATTTTTCAGTTTTCACCTAGGGTTGAAGTGGGTATTCAATGCTAGAACATAAATTGTAAAGATTTGTATAATAAACCCGTATTTATTTTTGAACCTGTAAAAGTAACATAAATAAATTGTCGGATAATCGATTTTTTGGATTACAAATTTTCGGTTTAGTGGCGTTTCACTGCATTTATTGTTATGTCTAAGACGAGGTCATTCATGAAAGTTTGCTTGGGGCCTAAAAAACCTCGGGATACTATACTGCGTTTAAATATGTCTCGCGTATCAGCCGACCCTAATCAAAAACCAGTCCCAATCCCTTGTAGACGATATGCGGACCTAGAGTTAATCTGAAGTGCTAACGCCTCCTTTAGTCCTAAAAATTTCGATTGGAATGTAGAATATTTATATATGTTCGTAAAATTCCGGTGGATAATAATTTTTGAAAGCGCTTAATGAAGCTAAGCCCCCCCCCCCCCCCTTTGCACAGCCAATGTTGTAGATCTTTAGCAGGCGGTTCCCGTCCAACACTTGTAAACAAATACAGTACGTAGCGGGTGGCGATGAAATTGGCCATTGCAGACTCGTATAACCTGAGTTAAATTTTGAAGGAATATGAAGCCAGCTACGTGGTAGGACTGAATTTATCAGATCCTATAGAAATTCGCAATGTCGCCGACAAAACGTATGCAACAAATGCGGTCGGACGGTCTGGGTCTCAACAATAACAACCCCCCTCCCTCTAATACCCCCAATGTTTCAAAGTTATTGACCTTTTTTCATTAAGGGTGACCGTCAGTAAATCTTCTACCCTATCCGCGCTTTGTTAATTTTCGTGGCACACATTTTTCGCCGAAATTCTTCTCAAACAGTTGCGAAATATTTTCTGAAAGATAAAATGCAATGTTTAGATTATATTAAAACTAAATTTAATACCCAATAAAACATAGAATATATTTTTTATCTTAATCCAAAATATTTTTGGTGCTGCTATCTGTTGTCGTAATTTAATTCATACCGATTATTTTTATTTTTTTAATGAACATTTTTATTAACACTTTACAACAAAGTTGAAAAGTGTTTATGACTTTGTTCATTCTGTCTGTCTGTCTGTCTGTCTGTTAGCACGATAACTGCCGTAAAAATGACTTAATCAAAATGAAATTTTAGTATGTTGTTCGGACGGTCTGTAGAACCTATAGGAATATAAATGGATAATACCACCCAATTAGTTTTGGATTGAACCCGGGTCGAAAAAATGAAATACATTGAGCCCTACGGGACCTAATTTTTCAAACATTTTTTAAGCGGATTTAAAATTCACAAATTGCTTCGAAAATTTTAGGTAATATTCAAATTGTTCCATAAAATATATAAAAAAAATTCAGCGAAATATATTCAGTAGTTTTTTAAATAAAAATTAAAATAATAATTACACCTCTTATATGAAACGATCACGTGACCATGATATGAAACGATCACATGACCCACTTCAAAATGATATATGGCATCCATCTTGTTTCAAAATCGTGATTTTTTTAAGTTCTTTTTAATTCATATTGAGTGTTGTATCCGTCCTAAAACTACTTTATTTTTGCTTAAATTCTGTGCATCTACATACTGAAACAAAGCAATGACAATATATTTGAGTTTAAATGCTCATCTAAATTTGATTATTTCTACAACTAAGCCTATTTTTCACCTATGTAAAATGTAAACAGAAAAATATATAGAATGAGTTGTATTAGAATTCCAGTATTTTTTTAACACAAAATAATTTAGTCCATGGAGTCTGCATGGCTGATATGAATGAAATATTAATTGATTTCATAAAGAGAAGGACGATTTTTTTCGATGAAGTTTCAAGCATAGAGTTTAATTTTTTGTAGCTCCATGGTCTTAAACAAAATGTTTAAATAAAATAAATTATTATAGTATTGTGATGAATGAAATCCTGTTTTTATAGAGAGATCCAGGCGTGTTATTTTTTCTATGACGTCATTTGAATTAATTTCAGTTGTTTTCGATGAAGTTTTCAAATATAATAAATTATCGTAGTATTATGATAATTCAAAAACTATTACCGAGGAATGTATAACATTTTAGAGATGTTCAAACCAGGCAATTTATATTTCAATGCCGTCATTTGAATGAAGTTCATTTTTTTCGATGAAGGTTTAAGTTTTCAAATTATAATAAATTAATGCAGTATTGTGATAAGTTTCAAAATATTACCGAGGAATGTATTGCATTTTAGACTTGTTTAAATAAAATTGCATTAAGTTGGAAAGTGTTTCATAATCAATGCTTTAAGCATGATTGATCTTTCTTGTTAAATATCTATTCCTTCTAATACAGTATTAAATACAACAGATCATATATAATAATGCCACAATCACGGAAAGGTAATTTCTCATTCTATAAATTTGATAAGGGGATCTGAATGTACATCACTGAGGACTGCAGTTTTGTCTTCAAGTTCAAGTCCAAGTTCAATTATGTTTCCGTGATTGTGGCATTATATATGATCTGTTGTTGTATTTAATAGCGTATTAGAAGGAATAGACATTTTAAAATGTTCATTAAAAAATAAAAGTAGTCGGTATGAATTAAATTACGACAACAGATGGCAGCACCAAAAATATTTTGGAATCAAAATAAGAAAATATATTCTATGTTTTATTGGGTATTAAATTTACTTTTAATATAATCTAAGCATTGCATTTTATCTATCAGAAAATATTTCCCAATTGTTTAGCAAAATTTTGGCGAAACATGTGTGCCGCAAATGTTAACAAAGCGCGGATAGGGCAGAAGATTTACTGACGCTCACCCTTAACTATTTATTCAGCCCTAGCTCCCAAACCTTCCGAGTCCTTATGCAATGCATCCTTTTGCCACACCCTGTTAGCGGTCCTGGAGGTTCACAAAATTGTGGTCAAGTTTTCTTGCTGATATTGCAGATATCGGCTATTGCTGACAAACGCATAATAAGCACGAAACCGATCCATGGGTGTCATTCTCCGTAATGGGAATGTGGCGATTATGCGTCGCCGGTCCCCGAACCAGGGACCCTTTGGTTACAAGACCGACATTATAATCACTGAGCAAAAGCTAGCTCCTCCTCTGTTCTTATAATTCCGGAACAGGGTCCAAGCATCTTTGATAGATGTCTTTGCTGCCGCACACTCCCTCCGCTGATGAGGAATGCCGGGAGGCGTGTCGCCTCGGCGTGACGGACAGTCGTGGTCAACCAGGAAGGGAGTGTCAAGGCTTCTGACTCCGTATGGTGCTGCCATCTCATGTTGAGAGGCGAAATCGTTGGAGAGGAAGGTTGCGTGTTTCAAACGTCCAGTCATCATTGTGGCGATTGTGCGTCGCCGGTCCCCGAACCAGGGACCCTTTGGTTACAAGACCGACATTATAATCACTGAGCAAATGCTAGCTCCTCCTCTGTTCTTATAATTCGGGAACAGGCTCCAAGCATCTTTGATAGATGTCTTTGCTGCCGCAGGAATGTATTCCAAATGTTTTGTAGCGCCTCCTACCGGCGGGTTCTATGACTATGATATGTAGCGGTTAAGTTATAGGGTATTCGCTGCTGCATTTTATACCCGGGGACCTATAAGCTTCTTGCTCCAATAAGAACCTTGTCTATAGCTCCCCAGTTGTAGTCAGGGTCGCTTTACCTCTTTGCGTAGCCAACTAGGCAAAAACAAATTCTGGGACCCTGCATAAAACTTTTATAGTGGAAAAATGCACATGGAGTACGGAAGATGGGCCCCTAGTATCTGCCCATGATCATGGACGGATGGCAAACATTTGGATCCGTTACAATCCAGTAGTCGAGGTTTTAACTCCATCACAGCACTTACCCTTTGTGTATAATTGTACATGCATGAATTGCATAGGAAAGTACATTATTAACTCTTCATGCCACTTACGAATATGACGATAAAACATTGTTAGAACAAGAACTGCAAGACAGGATAACAAAGTTTTTAGGACCGGATTGTACCAAAAACACATTGGATTTTCATTGCAACCAACTGCCAATAAAGGGATTCTTAATTACACTATTTAAATTTTGAAGGAACATGTAATCTTCTGGAAAAACTCAAAACGTGTGGTAGGCTTCTGTACTGCAAAAATATATATAAACGCATTTTCTATAACAAACAACGTTCCTCAATGAATTTAAAACGGACTTAATGGCCTGAAAAAACAATATCCATCTTTCGACATGGAGGTTCTAGGTTATTACAGCCGGGGCATCAGCCAATCCCCCAGAATCTCCCGTCGGGCAGCTTCATTGCGAAGAGGCCGTTTTATGTTCCAGGCCATTACTTCCTTTGCACAAGAATGAATTCAATTACCAAAAAGAACAGAATAAAAGCCCATTAAAGTGCTGGGCAGAATATGAGAAGTGGTGATCAAGATCTTAAACCCGCGCTTAGATGAGGCCGCTCCTGGAGGGGCATATGACGTGCCGATCGTTCCATATAGTGCCGACGAACAACGTGAGAATCGTTGGGAAAGATTGAAAAGATTTGAGTGGTGTTACACATAGTTGGAGACGTTTAATGACTTTTGAATTCAAAATAGAATTCTTTTACATCTCTAAAGCTTGATGCTTTGATTTCACAATTATAAATAAAGATCACCCTCTTGCAATGTCACTCATATTTTAATGGTTTAATGGTTTTTGAATTCAAAATCGAATTATTTTACGTCTCTAAAGTTTGATGCTTTGATTTCACAATTATAAAGATCGCCCTCTTGCAATGTCACTCATATTTTAATAGTTTAATGGTTTTTGAATTCAAAATCGAATTATTTTATGTCTCTGAAGCTTGATGCTTTGATTTCATAATTATAAAAATCACCCTTTTGCAATGTCACTCATATTTTTACTTTCCTTATATACATAGTATAGTGTATAGAAATGTGACGGGATCGAGAATTCGAATTTTCGACGGGAGAGCACGTTTCCAGCATTCTGATCACGAATCGAACGTTTTTGAGGTGGTGTATGTGTGCGTCTGTGTATAAGTCTGTAGAGCAGACGATGTCTCACGAATAGAGAAATTGAATGAAATTTGGTACAAAAATTACAATATGTGAACACTGGAACCCTATTGTTTTTAAACGCAATCGATTGTTTCAGAACACCTCTAAATTTTCGAATTAAATTTTAAAAAAAATCAAAACCTTCAATAAAGTTACGTAAATAATCATGTCTTATGTAATTTTCCATTATAAAACAATTGACATAAAAGTTAGAATGCTCGTATAAACCATTCTAGAGATATTACACATTTTTAAAATAAATTTATCCAAAAATCACATAAAATAAAAAAAAAATTAACTGTTGTAATATATGTTCACTTTTCATACATAATATTATGTTGTTGTTGTTGAGACCTAGACCGTCCGACCTACCAGAAAGGTACATAATATTATGTGATAAACTTGTTAATATCGTTCTCTGGGATCTAGCACATTCCATTCACGAGACAAGATATACTTCGGGTACTAGTTTTTTATTTGGACGCAAATAGTCATTTATCTACTAGAAGAATAATCTATTTCTCTTCCATAACGCTTGTGGAAGTTTTAGCGACAAATTTGGCGAAATATCACCAACTTGGCGACTTTTAAAATGGTGTCAAATGGACGAAAATGTCGCCAAGTTGGTAAAAATGACGACTCATTGATGAAAATTCAATATCCTGGAAAGAACATAAGAATCGACTATAATTATAACCCATTTTTCCGTCTGTCCATCCGAAACGCTTCTGTGAAAGAAGTAAATTCATTGCATTATATAAGGAAAGTCATGTGCTGCTCACATTAGATTTTTTTTACTGCGGCCCTATTTAGGAAAGAAAAATGCCTCCATTGGGTCCACCTATGTTGCATCTATTACAACGTTTTCGAAGTTAATATTATGAAATCAATGTAGATATTTTTATAATTAATGAAGGAACCAGACCCTTTCTCTTCAATTGGGTATACCATATGGTATCCATAAGAAGGATACGTCCTTCATTTCGATTAAAAATATAATCTTTCATTCGTTTTTAAAATGGCCCTACCTTTTTTTTCCATTTCTTAATAAGTATGAAAGATCTGATGTGGGCAGCACATGACTTTCCCTGCAGACTTATGTTCACGTTCTCTTTATTTTAATGAAATTTAATTCACTTTTAATTCAATTTTCGTTCTCATTTGATAACTGGACTTATTTTCAAAGGTGGTGTAGAGAAAATACGAAAAAACTAAAATATCTCTAGAACGGCTTGTCCTAGTGTAATAGGGTTGGTCTTATTCTTTTCTTCGTTAAAAAAATACGTATCAAACAAGCATTTAATGGATATATTTGAGCATACGTAGTTTTTTATTTTAGATTTTGGCGATTTTTGCGGGCTATTTTTTAAAAAAAAGGCATGCTATTTTTTTCCGAATCGTACCAAAATCTAATCAGCGCCAGGCTGTCCCACAAGTGACTTACTTATCTACCGAATTTTGTGAAATTCGGTTCATTAGTTTTTCAACTAGAGTGGATACAAGCTTTTGCGGGCCATTTCGCAAAAAAAAGGCGGGTTCTTTTATCCCGAATCGTACCCAAAACTAAACAGCACCAGATTCGCCCACAAGTGACTTACCTACCAAATTTTATGAAATTCAGTCCATCGGTTTTTTAGTTAGAGTGGATACAAAATCTAGACAGACAGACAGACACACTGACAGACAGACACACACACAGACGTCACGCTAAAAATAGTTTTTTTCGTATTCTAGAGGTCTCGAAACGGGTAGATCCGTCGAAAACTCGAGTTGCGATTTTCGGCGTGATTCCAATACTTTCCCTATACATTGCCATTTATTGCAGGGAAAGTAAAAACTTTAAAATTTCTTTTTCAGTGATAATCCTAGCCGCTACGATGTGACAAAAATTTCAGATTTGGTGGTTTTATACAGTGCGTCGAGTTTTTGAAAAAAAAAAGTCGTCGATGTTGATGATGTTAAATTGTACGACCAATTTAGTAATCGCTTTGTAAAGCTGTGGGGGGGGGGGGGGGGATTAAAGACAAGCCACTGGTTCAATAGCAGAGATCAAATCTTGCTCCAATAAAGACTGCCTTACGGAATTGCTAAAAGTATGAATACTGTATTGTTGCATTCTAGCTATAATGGAAACGTGAAAAAAGCATTTTTACTTATAAATGCTGAGCGGAACAAGTTGATTCTGAAGGAAATATTTTCCCGATATAATTTTTAAAATATATAAGGTGTATAGTCTTATTCCCGCATATTAAAGAACAAAAAATGTATATTGTAGGCAGTTGATCTTCGTGGACGCAAACCGAACTATGATAAACATAGCTTTATTTCATAGTGGCATGCATATATGCATCTTCATGTGCAGAAAGAAAAATGAAACTCGTTCTTGAAAACAGAATTGCTGTTTTCATTGCCTTTCTGCTCCTTCTTGTTTGTATGCAAGTCTTGTTTTTTAGATCCTTTGTGGATTTCTGTAATTTTTTTTATGTTTACTTTTGTGAATTTATGTTGCTTTCTTCAACACAATAGCGTTGCCATGCGCATGCGCTAATGCAGTAATAAAATAATATTGTGCCTGATTTTAACCGTTATTCATCTATTTTTTTTTTTCACAAATGCATAAATGTTGCATTATTAAACAAGAAAGTTCAATCATACATAAAGCATTGATTATAAAACACTTTCCAACTTCAGTGCAATTTTATTTAAACATCTCTAAAATGCGATACATTCCTTGGTAATATTTTAAAAATTATCACAATATTACAATAATTTGTACAATACTACATTAATTTGTTATATTTGAAAACTTAAAACTTCATCGAAAGAAATAAACTTCATTCAAATGACGGCATTAAAATATAAATTGCCTGGTTTAAGTATCTCTAAAATGCGATACATTCCTCGGTAATATTTTTAAAATATCATAATACTACAATAATTTATTATATTTGAAAACTTCATCGAAAACAAATGAAATTTATTCAAATGACGTCATCGAAATATAACACACCTGGCTCTCTCTATAAAAGCAGCATTTCATCCATAAACTTTTTTCCATTCATCGCAATACTATACTAATTTATTTTATTTAAAAACTTAAGACCATGGAGGTACAAGTAATTAAACTCTATGCTTAAAACTTCAGCGAAAAAATCGTCCTTCTCTGTGTAAAATCAATGAATATTTCATTTATATCAGCTATATTGCAGACTCCCAATTTTTATACAACTCATTCTACATCTTTTGGTATTTACATTCTCCGTAAGTGCAAATTAGGCTTCGTTGTAGAAAAAATCCAAGTTGGATGATCATTTAAACTCAAATATATTGTAATTGCGTTGTTTCAATATGTAGATGCAGAGAATTTAAGCAAAAATAAAGCGGTTTTAGGACGGATACAACACTAAATCTGAATTAAAAAGAACTTTAAAAATCACGATTTTGACACAAGATGGATGCCATATTTTATTTTGAAGCGGGTCACGTGATCTCTTCATATAATAGTCACGTGATCGCTTCATATAAAAGGTGTAATTATTATTTTAATTTCTATTTAAAAAACTACTAAATATATTTTGCTGAATTTTTTGTATGTATTTTATGGGATAATTTGAATATTTCCTAAAACTTTCGAAGCAATTTGTGAATTTTAAATCCGCTTAAAAAATATTTGAAAAATTTGGTCCCATAGGGTTCAGTGTATTTCATTTTTTCAACTCGGGTTCAATCCAAAACTAATTGGGTGATATTATTCATTTATATTCCCATAGGTCCCACAGACCGTCTGAACATCATACTAAAATTTCATTTCGATAAAATTATTTTTACGGCAGTTATCGTGCTAACGGACGGACAGACAGACAGACAGACAGGGTGAACGAAGTCATAAACACTTTTCAACTAAAATTCCTGTAGTATAAGGCATGCTTCTTACTATTGCAATATAATTAGCAGCAATGTCTATGTGCTGATACAGCAATTATATTCTGCCTAATTTTAATCCATATTCATCCATGTTTTCAAATACGTAAACGTTGCGCTATTATAGGTAAATGTTGAATTATAAGATATGCTTTCATCTCTATTACAATTTAATTAGCAACATTTTTATATGCTTAGGCAGTAATTCTATTTTGCAAGATTTCAATCCTTATCCATTTAATTTTTCCCAAATGCATGAAAATGTTGCATTATTAGGTCTTGCTCTTTAAGGTTGCTTTCCTCTCTATTGAAATGTAATTCTAATTAGCAACAGCTACCATGTCTTGATGCAGTCATTCTATTCTGTTAGATTTTAATCTATATCCATCGCTTTTATCACAAATACGTAAATGTTGCATTCATAGATAATTGTTGCATTCATTGATAATTGTTTGTAAGTTATTGAGTCTTTTTTCCACCCCACCCCCCATCGCAATATAATTCGTGATGCAGGTTAATTGACGAGTTGTTTTATTGATTCTCCAGAGATGACGTGTGATTTGAAAACGAAAGTTTAAATCAGTTTATTTCAGTGTGTTTTCCCAAATATTTTTGTATGCTATAAGTTTTCGCTGTAAGAAGCAGAGAAACTGGAGAAACGAGTTGTCAAATAGCGGCGGTGGCGTCAACTATTTTTATTAATATAGAGAGCCAGCCATCTTACAAAATTTTATCATTCTTAATATCAAGGTAGTGCTCTATAGACTATTCCATCAACTTATGACGTCATTTTGCGGGGAGAAGAGGGGGAGGACCGGAATGAACTTCGTCCGCTGAACTAGGAGGATTAGTGAAAGAACACTTCTCATGGAGTCTCTGGTGAAGGTCAATTCACTTTTTATCATCGATGCCTCTGAGAGCGAGATTGTACGAAAGAAAAGAGAAGCATAAAAATAGAGGGGGAAATTGGCGATGCTAAAAAAAGCTTTGGAGTCGCGCACGTGCAATGTTTCGGTCGACAGATTCGGGGTCATGACACCCCTTGTCACGTGAGAGATGTCGGAATGTTGTGACGTCACAGCGAAATTACGACACTCGCCATCTTTTGCACTCTCTCGTTCAATTTTCATCTCACCTACTTTCTTTTTCTTTCTTCCCATTTACTACGATAGTATCTTATCTTTCATTGTTACTAAGAGCAGAGTTGTTGCGATTAGATAAGTTTGACCTAGTCGCTTGGTGTTAGAGAAATATTTTAAGGATTTGGGAGGGGGATCACAACCCTCCCCCTCAAATGAAAACACTCGTAAATACAGATTGATTCTTTATAATATTTACGAAGATATTTTGGGCGAATCTCCTTAATATAACACAATAAGTCAGCATTTTCAAAAATTAATTTTAAACAAATATTCCTAAAAAAAATTTCCAAATTAAATATGCTTCCCAAACCCTTGCCAAACTAAATACCTCTTAACCTCGTCCAAATTAAATATACCCCCAAAACTCGTACCGAATTTCAAAATACCTTGCCTGGTTTTCATTTTAATTAAAACCGCCGACATTTTCATTTGCCAAGTATTTTTCCTTGAATCCTCGGATATACGTATAAAAGGGAAACTTGGATTTCATGATAAGGGTAAAACCTGTAATTTCATGGTAAGGGTAAAAAATAAAAAAAGGGCTTTAACACGTGGCTTATCTACAAATTTTTCACTCAGGGCGCAAAATATTTTATTAAATAGCATCAGTTATTAATAAGCTTTAATTAATCATATTTTAAAAATAATTGTAATTGCTAAATTAAACATTTATGAATACAGACATTATTTTGTAATTAACGATTAATTAGTGTATAAATATACACATTCGCCCAAACTGCTATCTGAATCAATCTGCAAAACAAATATTGTGTTAGTTTAACAACATACATGTTGGATTAAAAATATCAACTGCTTTCGGAACAAAAACAGCTTCCTTTCTTTGAAATAAAAAACAGTACCAGCACCAGCAAAAACAAGAATGTCTGCTTAATCAATGCAGGGTGCGTGATGTCCTTCAACATCTAAGAACTGCTTAATTCCTAATTTTGATTTTTACGGACCAGTAAATTGCATAAATTTGTAAGAAAGTGCTTGAAAAGTGCTTGCAATAAAAGTAGGACAAATTTCCTCCCAAGAATGACGGTTAGCTTGCAAACTGCCGGAAGAATTCTTCCCATCGCCATATGGAAAAGGGTCAAGGCGTATCATGTTTTCAGGTTCCGGTTTCTCCCATTGTCCTGGTAGAAACCCAGTCCTGATTCCCGGAGTCTAATTATAGATTACTGCTATAGGCATAAGCAGAATCTCCGTGAAAAATAGCAGGGACATTTTTTGTTCATTACTTTCCTTATATACTACATAATGCATAAGGAAAGTATTGTGATGGAGTCGAAAATTAGAATTCGAGTTTTCGACGGGAGAGCACGTTTCAAGCATCCCTGATCACGAATCGAACATTTTTTAAGTAATGTCTCTCTCTCTCTGTGTGTGTGTGTGAGAAAGTATGTGTTTGTGTGTGTGTGTGTTGTGTGTGTGTGTGTGTGTCAGTGAGTCTGTGAAGAGAATAACAGACGGACGAATGAACCGATTCGAACGAAATTTGTTACAAAAATCACATCCGTAAACACTGGAAGCCTATTGTTTTTATACGCAATCGAATGTTCAGAACACCCCTAAATTTTCGTGTGAAATTTTGAAAAAATCGTCAAAAAATCAAAACCTCTAATAAAGTTACGCAAATAGACATTTCTTTTGTAATTTTTCGTTAGAAAACGATTGATATAAATTTTAGAACGCTAACATGAACCTTTCTCGAGATATTGTACATTTTTCAAAAACATTATCAAAAAGTCATA
Organism: Amaurobius ferox; assembly: GCA_951213105.1. Lineage (NCBI taxonomy): Eukaryota > Metazoa > Arthropoda > Arachnida > Araneae > Amaurobiidae > Amaurobius > Amaurobius ferox. The sequence goes on along the minus strand of OX578143.1, from coordinate 65,385,468 downwards.
TAAAATAAAAAAAAATATTTCCTATTGATAAACATGTTCACTTTTCATATGTAATACCATGCGATAAATTGGGTGAAATCATTCTCGTGGATCTAGCTCGTTCCATTCATGAAAAAATATACTTTGTTGAGTAATACTTTTGTATTTGAACGCCAATAGTCATTTATATGCTGTAAGAATAACTTATTTCTCCGTCCATAACGCTTGACGAGATTTTGGCGATGATTTTGGCGGAATGTCGCCAATTTGGCGACTTTCTTAAATGTTGCTAAATTAACGAAAAACCCGCAAAATGGATAAAAATGACGCTAAATCAATGAAAATGACGACTCATTGATGAAAATCCAATGTCTTGGAAAGAATACAAATATCTACTATAAAAATAATCTATTTTTTTACTGTAAAAGTAGTAAATTCATTGCATTATATAAGGAAAGTCATGTGGTGCCCACATCAGATTATTTTATTGTGCAATTGTATACATCGTCTGATAATCCCACCAGGAAAAGTTTAGTCCGTTTATATGACTCATTTCTATAAAAGTATCTAATAACTCTTGGAAAGCTCACTTTTTCTTAATTGTGATCATTCGACTAAAATACCGACCAATTTCAAATCAGCAAGACCCAAAATATGTCCATTTCGCTCAAATTTAAAGACATTTTTATCAGTGACGGAAGGGGAAAAATCTTTTTATTCCAGATTTCTGATATAGTATTGAAATCAAATGATATTATGTGAAGTTTGATAAGACTTCATCATGTATTAATGTAACCTACTCTTTTCACAGTAGTTAATTTTTTTTTTTCTGCAGTCTTTAAAAGTGCGTAATATTTTAAAATGCAAAATAGGCAAGAACCTTGTAGTGATACCAAACCTGCCAATGACCTTCAAAAGTGCCCTTTAACAACCCTCAAGAAAAGTAAAATTATCTGATAGATCGAATGGCTCATGCTAACTTCTAAGAAAAAGTGTTAATTTTTTCATGCTAATATACGAAAAAAAGCTTAAAATGTCTTAACTTGTTATTTTTTGGAAATTTTTTTCCCTTTTTTGTTTTCTCTCTTATAGATACTAAAAAATGGCTGTGCTTCATAAAAATAGATAAATTTGGATATATTTCCATATTCATAGCGAGACTGCACAATAGGCACAACTAAGACTTAGGGCATCAGCAATGCAGGGCACCAAAAATAAAAGCAACATTAGAAAAACTATATAATTTTCCAAAGTAAATAAATATCTTTGAATTTAAATATTTTAAAAAAATTAAGTAAAAATATTTAAATTTAAGAGTTTTTCAGATACATTTTGTACAATATAATATTTATCGTATATTAAAATATCTTTTACTGTGAGCTTATCTTTTAGTCTTTTAGGTCTGCTAAGATCCCCCCCCTCTTCACTGATTTTTATTCAAGACCTCACTTTTGATTTTATTTTTTGCTACGAGGCCCAGCTTTTTCTTAGTGAAGAAAAAGAATATTGAAGTCGATTTTTAGATGCTAAGAAAGATGTAAATTCTATATGAATGCAAAACGACTGCACCATTATTAATTTTACAGTATTGTCTTCATTTAAGAACTATAAAATTTAAATCACATTAATGTGCTAAAATTCTGTGCCATCTTTTAGAAGTTTAGATTATATATGGAGGGAGGCGCCAAACATTTTCTTGTTTTTAACACTTTACAACAAAGTTGAAAAGTGTTTATGACTTTGTTCATTCTGTCTGTCTGTCTGTCTGTCTGTCCGTTAGCACGATAACTGCCGTAAAAATGACTTAAAATGAAATATTAGTATGTTGTTCAGACGGTCTGTAGGACCTATGGGAATATAAATGAATAATATCACCCAATTAGTTTTGGATTGAACCCGGGTTGAAAAAATGAAATACACTGAGCCGTATGGGACCTAATTTTTCAAACATTTTTTAAGCGGATTTAAAATTCACAAATTGCTTCGAAAATTTTAGGTAATATTCAAATTGTTCCATAAAATATATAAAAAAAAATTTAGCGAAATATATTCAGTAGTTTTTTAAATAAAAATTAAAATAATAATAACACCTCTTATATGAAGCGATCACATGACCATGATATGAAAAGATCACGTGACCCACTTCAAAATGATATATGGCATACATCTTGTCTCAAAATCCTGATTTTAAAGTTCTTTTTAATTCATATTGAGTGTTGTATCCATCCTAAAACCACTTTATTTTTTCATAAATTCTGTGCATCTACATACTGAAACATCGCAATTACAATATATTTGAGTTTAAATGCTCATCCAAATTTGATTATTTCTACAACGAAGCCTACTTTTCACCTATGTAAAATGTAAGCAGCAAAATATGTAGAATGAGTTGTATTAGAATTGCTGTATTTCTTTATCACAAAATCATTTAGTTCATGGAGTCTGCGTAGCTGATATGAATCAAATATTCATTGATTTTACAAAGAGAAGGACGATTTTTTTCGATGAAGTTTTACGCATAGAGTTTAATTATGTGTAGCTCTATGGCCTTAATTTCTAAATAAAAAAAATTATTATAGTATTCTGATGAATGACATGAATGGGAAATTATTTATGAATGAAATGCTGCTTTTATAGAGAGAGCCAGGCTTGTTATTTTTTTCTATGACGTCATTTGAATGAATTTCAGTTGTTTTCGATGAATATTTCAAATATAATAAATTATCGTAGTATTATGATAATTCTAAAATTATTACCGAAGAATGTATCACATTTTAGAGATGTTTAAACCAGGCAATTTATATGTCAATGCCATCATTTGAATGAGGTTCATTTTTTTCGATGAAGGTTGAAGTTTTCAAATATAATAAATTAATGCAGTATTGTGATAAGTTTTAAAATATTGCTGAGGAATGTATTGCATTTTAGACATGTTTAAATAAAATTGCATTGAAGTTGGAAAGTGTTTCATAATCAATGCTTTAAGCATGACTGATCTTTCTTGTTAGCTCCTCAAAGGGGTATTAATCCTGCCCTGATTCATCGGAAAATGATACCCCTATTTTAAATATGTGGGATAAAATTAAACAAGAAAGGTCAATCATACATAAAACATTGATTATAAAACACTTTCCAACTGAAATGCAATTTTATTTAAACATCTCTAAAATGCGATACATTCAGTGCTGATATATTTTAAATTATCATCGCAATACTACAATAATTTATTTTACTTGGAAACTTAAAACTTTATTCAAATGACGTCATCTAAATATAAATCGTATGGTTCTCTATGTAAAAGCAATAAATATTTCATTTATACTCGTAACACTTTTATTCCAGACTCCAGAGCTAAATAATTTTGCGTTAAGAAATTCAGCAATTCTTATACAACTCATCTTATAATCACTTGTTTACATTCTGCATCCATAAAAATTAGGCTTCGTTGTAGAAAAACCAAAGTTTGAAGATCATTTAACATAAAAAATATTGTAATTGCGTTGGCACAGAATATAGATGCACAGAAAATACGCAAAAATAAAGCGGATTTAGGATGAATGCAACACTAAATATAAATTTAAAAGAACTTTAAAAATCACGATTTTTACACAAAAGATGGATGCCATATTTTATTTTGAAGTGGGTCACGTGATCTCTTCATATAATATGGGTGTAATTATAATTTTAATTTTTATTTAATAAACTACCCAACATATTTTGAAGTTTTTTTTTATATATTTTATGGATAATTTGAATATTTCCTACAATTTTCGAAACAATTTGTGAATTTTAAATTCACTTAAAAAATGTTTGAAAAATTAGGTCCCACAGTGTTCAATGTATTTCACTTTTTCAACCCGGGTTCAATCCAAAACTAATTAGGTGACATTATTCATTTACATTCCCATATGCCCCACAGACCGTCTCAACAACACACTAAAATTTCATTTTGATAAAGTCATTTTTACTGCAGTTATCGTGCTAACGGGCAGACAGACAGACAGAATGAACAAAGTCATAAACACTTTTCAACTACGCTGAAAAGGTAAAAGAAGCCTGTAAATTTTCGATATTTTAAATAAAGCTCTTTTACATGAACTTCTCAGCTTTGTAGTTATATATTTAACATCTGGAATATGTTTAAATTTATTTCTCATGACACAGGCAGATGTTTTCTACATTGAATATTACGCAGCTAACATTCTTTCAGTTGTTCGTCTTATTCAAGATGTAAACCGGTTTTGATCTTATATACCAAAATGCCAGGAACGCTCATTTAATATCTAAATAAATCATACCTCCATATAGAGCAAGCAGATCGTAGAAATGGCGTAGTAAGTTGATGTTTCTAAATAGCATGCTCACACATAGAATACATGCACGTGAATAAGTATGTGAGCAGGTTCGGCTTACTTTGTACCTCTTATACTTTGTACCTAGGGCCAAGCGTGATTTTGGCTCCCCCCCCCCCCCCCCTCTCGAAAAAAAAAAGTTAGTATGCATGCTAATCTCACATAGCTTACCGATGTGGTGAATAATGGCTTATATGGACCTTAAATTAAGAATACGCAAAAAATATCCAACATTCTATCTCTACATTTTCACTGATTCTATTATATATATTTTTTTAATTCTATAAGGGAGCTTCTTCCCTGCTCACTACTCTTCGCCAACCCCGTCACTCGTTTCGATAACTCGCTCCCGTAATTTGCTCCTTTACTTCCGTAACTCACTCCTCTATTCTCATAACTCGTTCCTCTACTCCCGTAATTCGCTTCGATGCCTTTTCTTTTCATAAGGCGTAATCGCCCGCTGCGCGAGCACACGTGCGGGTGTGCCCCTCTGTATAGTCTAAAAGTTCGAAAAGTTATGTGTTGTAAAAGTTGGAAAACCTCTATATGTTGTTAAAAGTCCGAAAGCCTCTATACGTTCTAAAAGTCCGAAACCCTTATATATTCTAAAAGTCTGAAAACTGTTATATATTCTGAAATATTCTGAACTCCCTTTATATTGTAAAAGTTCGAAAATCCCCATATATTGTAAAAGTCGAAACCCCCTATATGTTCTAAAAGTCCGAAAATTCTGATATATTCTAAAAGTCCGAAAACTCCTATATATTTTAAAACTCCAAAATCCACTATATGTTTGTTCTAAAAGTTCGAAAATTCTTATATATTCAAAAAGTCCGAAAACTCCTATATATTTTAAAACTCCGAAATCCACTATATGTTTGTTCTAAAAGTCCGAAAACTCTTATATATTCAAAAAGTCCGAAATCCTCAATATATTCTAAAAGTCCCCAAACCTTTATATATTATTCATAAAGTCATCCCCAATAAAAGTCTGAAAACCCAGACTGCATGGGGATCAAGAAAATCTTGATTTTCAAGTAGTTTTATTTAGAAATAGTAAAGAAAAGAAGTATAACTTATAATAGTTTATTTACTATGACATACAATATGCTAAATTGTTGAAATTATTCATAAAAACAAGCAGTTTAATAGATAAATACACCAAATAACTGACAAAAATATTTTTTTTCTTTTTCTTCTTATAATTCTCGACAATTTTTTAAGACCAGCATATTTCCAAGTTGCTCGAGATGGGTTCAGGAGGTCTTGAAACATGCTCTCCCGTCAAACTGTCGAATTCGAAAATTATCAGAAAAATCAAATCAAGTAAAAATTAATCGCTCATTAAAAATATCGCACATAAAAAAGGTGAAATTTAAAAAACCTTGTGTTCTTTTTTAAAATCTCAATTTTCGTATGTATATCGTATCCTGTTGCACCCAACTGAAAATCTTGTAACTTGTGCCTTCCACCCATAAAAACTCGAGACAAAACCGACAAAAGTTTATTGCAAAAAAGGTAAAAGTTATCTTTATGGCCCGACCTCATAAGGTCTTGCAATATGTTTGTTCTTACTTCTACATAAGTGCTAAAACGTGGCAAACATTATAGGTACCGTAAATAGTAAAGTTGATATAAGTCATCGTAAATATTTGCAAAGTAATTCTCCGCACAGCGGTAAAAAGCTAATTCTACAACAGGTCGGCATGTACTAAGAATTCTTTCGAGAAAAGTGTTTGCTATTGGCATGTTAGTGGTTAAGTGGACAGGTTAGTGGACAATGTTGTTAGTGGACAGGGCCGTAATCAGGCAAGACCAGAGGTGGCTAAGTCCCCCCAAGAGCCGCCTGATAAAAAATATTCAATTTTTAGTAGTGATATGAAATGTCATTCAACATGTCATTCAAATGTTGCATAAAAAAATGCTTCGTTTTAAGATTTTTTAATTTAGCCAAATTTGAGTTATACCGATGATCAATTTATTTATATATTTAATTTAGAATTATTTAAAGTTTTTAAAAATTTACAGTGATACATTATAGAGTCAAAATCAACTGATAAGTAGTTAAGAGTTAATATAAGTGTTAACTTGTATTTACTTTCAGAAATTTTCTTTGATTAATTAACAACTTTTCTCTCTCGCTCTCTCTCTCTCTCTCTCTATATATATATATATATATATAAATAGATATAATCTATCTATTTCTTCAGAAACATACATTTTTGTGTTTGCTTCTATAAAAAACTTGGACATGATTAGATTTTTGTAGAGGTTAACAATTCATGATTTAGGCTTAGAGCCTCGTCCACGTGTATAGCGTTTGTGCTTGATTTCGTTTGTTATACTTTTTTCGATTCCATACCTTTGTATTATGATATTTTTTATTGACTTGTTGATTCGATTTTTATTTTTTTCCATTTGCTTGAGGATTAGTTGATTTTTACTTTTGTTTTGTAAGCCAGTTAGATAGTTGAATTTAGTTTAAGTTTTTTTTTTTTTGTTTCCATACCTTTGAATTTTGTTGATTTTCTGTAACTTGATAGCTTGTGTTTCGTATTTTTTATCCATTTGATTGATGATTTGCTGTATTATATTTTATTCTGTGGGTGTTTTAAAAAGTTAGGTTTATCGTGTTACATCTTCTTACTTTTCGTTCATTGGATTTTCAAACTACTATTATTATATATATATATATATATATATAGTATCCTGCTTATTTAGTACATAATGTAGTTAGAAAGTTTGGAATGGTAGATTATACTTAAATTCTCTCCGTAGTATCTTAATCTAGCCTGGCATCCACTTTTTCTTGAATAAGCATTACCATGTATTTACATGTTCTTACTGTTGAATATCACCTTTTATCGTTTTTTCGCATTACTGCTATTTCTTTCTCACGATTGGCAACAGCAGTTCTCAACTTTTTATTTTTTGAGATTGGCAATATTGGTCTCTTTATTCAAGACTCCAATGGATCTGACGTATGCAGTGTTTTCTCAGGTATTCTTGTTTCCTATTATATTTCAATCTTTATGCATGTTGTGCAGGTTATTTAAGTTTATAGATATAATCTATCACTGATATGAGAAACATGCATTTTGTGTTCATTTTTATGAAATACCTGGACTTGATAAAGAGTTTTATCAAAACGAACAATTCATTATTAGGCCTAGGGCTTGTCCACGTGTAAAGCTTTCATGCTTGGATTTTATTTGATATTATTTTATCGATTCCTTGCCATTAATGTTTTTTTATTGTCTTCAGATTGATGACTAGAGGTTTGCATTTATATTTTCTACTTGATTGATGATTCTCTGTTTGATACTTTTATTTGTTATATATATGTTTTATATGTTTGATACTTTTACTACGTTAATGAAATAGTCCTCCCATTAATTTTCAAAAAGTTACACTTTTTAAATTTTTATACGATCCCCTTAGACAAATTTGGTCAATCAGAATTTTTTTTAATTCAACAAGATCATAAAAAAAACCCCGCATATCTGTATCTTTAAAATTAACTGAATTATGATAAAGGAAAAAAATCTGACTTATGCCACTTTTCCGTACCATGTGAAAGGCTGTTTCATCAGTGAAAATAGGGATCATAAACAAATTGATGATGGAAATTGTTTAGATCAAAAATACGTTAATATGTGTCAAAATTTTTTATCACAAATGCATCTAAATAAAGCATTACACAGACAGAGATCATATAAAGCAGTGGTACTCACCACACGGTTGAGTATCCTATGTATTATCATCCAGTTTTATCTTTTTCGTGATATGTCACAAATTTTCATTTCTAATTCGATATAGGGTCCCCAATCACAATTTCAATTTTCAATTAAATATAACTCTCAATTTTAAAGATAAAGATATGTTATTTTTTTAACGATCTTGTTACATTAAAAATAAAAATTTTCTGATTGACCCAATTTGTCTAAGGGAGTCGTATAAAAATTTAAAAAGTGTAACTTTTTGAAAATGAATGGGAGGACTATTTCATTAACGTAGTCTTATTTTCTACCTTACTTTTAAGATTTTTGCAATTTACATCGCCCACTTATCTCCAACAGGTAAAGAATTAAAGCGCTTTTCAATCTTTTTGGGATTATCAATCTTTTCAGGATCTGTCTTTTCGGGATCTGATTTCAATCTTATTGGGATCTGTATAGGAGTTATATATGGATTTTCCAAATCAACTCTTAGCTTACAAATATAAATATGTAATTAATTTATATGGATTAAAATACATAAGAATAACTATTATGGTTTATGAATGCTAATGATTAACTGTGTTTTTGGTGAGCAAGACTGTTGAGACTCCTTGAATTAGCCCCTCTTAAATTTTGTTTCTGACTGTGTCGTTATTAGTGGAGTTGCTTACCTCAATTTTTTTGTGGAAATAACGTCGGATCCAGTAATTTGTTTAATCCGAAAGCTTGCTAAATTTGTTTTGTATAGCCAAACAATACAGAGCTCCTATGGCAATCTAAGCTTTTCATCTCCAATAATTTTATATAGAGAGGTACCTGAGTTGTGCACGTACGGTCGGGCTATAATAAAGTGAAGATGCCCAATCAAATAAAAGTGATTGCAGTGCCCTTAGTGGAGAATTAAAAAGTTAGGATAACGAACTCTGCAATAAAACAAGGAAGAAGAAAAATGCCAATTACAAAGATGGAAAGCATTATCTAATTAGTAGATATCGGTATCAGGAACGCACAAAATGCGTACATGGAAGCCAATAAATACCCATCACATTTTAAAAGTTAGTAGATGTTGTAACACATGCATGCCAATGTACTGGGTCATATGCTTTCTTACATTCAAATGTACATTGTTTCAGAGATAATTTACAATAGGCTATACATTAGATTCCTTGTTAGTCCCCCCCCCCTCCCCACCAGCAATCCTGAATAGGACAGCCATTCGCCAATAACCATATTGTGTCCAATAAATACTTTTTTGTGTCAGTTTTATTGCTAGTTCATTTGTTACTAATTAGACAATGCTCTTCAGGACTTCGAAATTCGTTTTTTCGTCTATCTCGTTGTTACGATAAGAGACCACGTGGCTTTGTAATTCGTTTTTTGTTTTTTTCGTCTATCTCGTTGTTATGATAAGAGACCACATGACTTTGTAATTCGTTTTTTCGTCTATAAGGAAAATTAGAATTAAAATCGGTAAATCGAAATTTCCTGCAATCTCCCATCACATCACCATGGAAACGAACAGACACCTTCATGCAGTCAGTAGGGAAATCTAAATTAAAATGAAATAAATGTTATAATTAATGAAACTGGGTCGCACAGTGGGAGCAAATTTCTGAATAAAGATCATTGTGTTGTGTTTAGTTAATTAAAATACCGAATTAATTAAAATTACCGAATTAATTAAAAGTGTTTAGTTAATTAAAATACCGATAGTATAAGTTATAAATTATCAAAATGGTTAAATTTAAACGACAGTAAAAGGTGTTACGATCTTATCGTAACACTCGCTTTGTTAACCAGTTTGTTATACTAACTTTTTAATTTCTCCACCAGGAGCGTTGCAATCACTTTTATTCGATCGGGCATGGCCATTTTACTGTAAAAGAGACCTAATGTGTAACACTCATGGGCATTTTCTTACGAAGTTATTCTTGTGCTTAAGGACTTTTAACTAAGAATCATGTAAATAGATTCACCAGCAACTTCGCCAGAAAAAAAAGAAATGGGGGAAGGGAAGGGAGGGGGTGGTAACCAAATATATTGTTTCCAATTTCTCTGAACTTCAATTAGTTCCTGGGGTGGTGGGGGGTATGATTTCCTCCCCTCGGCGACGCCACTGTTTAAACTTTTAGATGTGTTTTGCCCTTAACTACTAGGAATATTAAATTGCCCTCAAATGACCTTACTGGAAATTTTACAAAAAGACGGAAACCGTTAAGGTCGATGACTATAAAAGTCATTTTAGCTTTCTCTTTAAAGTTCCTCGAATTCAAACTGTCGTTTCTTCTCAAAAACGTATCGATTGCTATCAATACATACTAGCTGAATTTCCCAACTTCCGTGAAAAATCAGAGCACATCTTTTTCAATCTTGTTTGTTTCCATCCCTGTTGCCATTCGGCAGGTGTAATCATTATCTTCAACGGAAGGTAGAAACAGCTGAGACGATGGAAAACCGTGAAGTTGGCAGCAGGTGCGGACGATGACATCACAGTGAATCACCGTTACTATAGAATGAACGGATCGTGCTATTTTTTCCTTCTCATTTTTTTGAAGCTGGTAGACAGTTGGTGTAGTTTTTGACACATCTTCATCTCTTGAAGCATCTGTAAACATCGACACATGGAGCATCCACCATTTGGGATCATCATGGGTTCATTTCGTATTATCAGCGATTTCCCCCAATCTTTATTCAGTTCATTATAATTCAGCAATAAATATATTTATTCGAAAAATCTTTATTCAATTCTTTAATTCTTCAATGTACGTAATATACTCTGCGACTTCGAACACGTACCTGAAGAAAACGTTTCTAGGCTAGGATCTCAGAGCTCTATTCAGAGCTGTAGCCAGGCAGGAGCCGGCAGGGCCTTATATCATAATTAGCTGAACATTTCTGAAATGAAGCTGGAATTTTCACGAACGCCTGTCATTGCTATTTTTCTTATAAGCTGTAGCCGGGCTGGGCTACAGCTGTACAGGCCAGAGGGGCTGTTTATCACAATTAGTTGAACATTTCAGAAATGAAGCTGGAATTTTCATGAACGCCTGTCATTGCTACTTTCTTATAAGCTGTAGCCAGGTAGGGGTCCAGAGGGGCCGTTTATCATAATTAGCTGAACATTTCAGAAATGAAGCTGGAATTTTCACGAACGCCTGTCATTGCTATTTTTCTTATAAGCTGTAGCCGGGCTGGGCTACAGCTGTACAGGCCAGAGGGGCTGTTTATCACAATTAGTTGAACATTTCAGAAATGAAGCTGGAATTTTCATGAACGCCTGTCATTGCTACTTTCTTATAAGCTGTAGCCAGGTAGGGGTCCAGAGGGGCCGTTTATCATAATTAGCTGAACATTTCAGAAATGAAGCTGGAATTTTCACGAACGCCTGTCATTGCTATTTTTCTTATAAGCTGTAGCCGGGCTGGGCTACAGCTGTACAGGCCAGAGGGGCTGTTTATCACAATTAGTTGAACATTTCAGAAATGAAGCTGGAATTTTCATGAACGCCTGTCATTGCTTCTTTTCTTATAAGCTGTAGCCAGGTAGGAGTCCAGAGGGGCCGTTTATCATAATTAGCTGAACATTTCAGAAATGAAGCTGGAATTTTCATGAACGCCTGTCATTGCTACTTTCTTATAAGCTGTAGCCAGGTAGGGGTCCAGAGGGGCCGTTTATCATAATTAGCTGAACATTTCAGAAATGAAGCTGGAATTTTCACGAACGCCTGTCATTGCTATTTTTCTTATAAGCTGTAGCCGGGCTGGGCTACAGCTGTACAGGCCAGAGGGGCTGTTTATCACAATTAGTTGAACATTTCAGAAATGAAGCTGGAATTTTCATGAACGCCTGTCATTGCTACTTTCTTATAAGCTGTAGCCAGGTAGGGGTCCAGAGGGGCCGTTTATCATAATTAGCTGAACATTTCAGAAATGAAGCTGGAATTTTCACGAACGCCTGTCATTGCTATTTTTCTTATAAGCTGTAGCCGGGCTGGGCTACAGCTGTACAGGCCAGAGGGGCTGTTTATCACAATTAGTTGAACATTTCAGAAATGAAGCTGGAATTTTCATGAACGCCTGTCATTGCTTCTTTTCTTATAAGCTGTAGCCAGGTAGGAGTCCAGAGGGGCCGTTTATCATAATTAGCTGAACATTTCAGAAATGAAGCTGGAATTTTCACGAACGCCTGTCATTGCTATTTTTCTTATAAGCTGTAGCCGGGCTGGGCTACAGCTGTACAGGCCAGAGGGGCTGTTTATCACAATTAGTTGAACATTTCAGAAATGAAGCTGGAATTTTCATGAACACCTGTCATTGCTTCTTTTCTTATAAGCTGTAGCCAGGTAGGAGTCCAGAGGGGCCGTTTATCATAATTAGCTGAACATTTCAGAAATGAAGCTGGAATTTTCACGAACGCCTGTCATTGCTATTTTTCTTATAAGCTGTAGCCGGGCTGGGCTACAGCTGTACAGGCCAGAGGGGCTGTTTATCACAATTAGTTGAACATTTCAGAAATGAAGCTGGAATTTTCATGAACGCCTGTCATTGCTACTTTCTTATAAGCTGTAGCCAGGTAGGGGTCCAGAGGGGCCGTTTATCATAATTAGCTGAACATTTCAGAAATGAAGCTGGAATTTTCACGAACGCCTGTCGTTGTTACTTTTCTTATAAGTTTGCCGAAATTATCAACGTAGCTGAAAAAAATGAGTAAAGGTTGCAAATTGTTTTACTGTATAGTAAACAGGAAATGAATCATGAAAAACTGATAACAAAACAAAATGTTTGCATATATTTTCCGCACTCAATTCGCATAAAAATAATTTGGTGGGTTCGAGGAACCTACCAAAATTACTGGGGAAGGGGGGGGGGGGTTCAAAAAGTGTCTCGAACCCACGAAATCGGCGCCGCTGTCTTGCGCGCGTGCCAAACACAATTAAGGCAATCCAATTTCCAATACAAGAACTCCACCGATGAAGTCTGCACCAGGTTTGTGTAGAATGAATTGAAACTGTCATTGCTTGCCAGGTATTAGCTCGGCGTTGAAAGTCCCAAATGTGGCATAAAATCTGGATAGACAAAAACAGCTGGATCGATTAATCGTGGCGCCTGTACTTGTCCTCACGCGAACATGCAAGTTCCGCTTATCATAATGTATAGGGTCAGAATGTGAAATCGTGTAGTTATATAAGTGCACAAATGTGTGTGTTTGAGTTAACTCTGTAGTGTCTATATTGTGATTTTTTTTTCACTGGTCTACAGTATCGTCTTGGCCGGGACGATAGACGAATCGTTAGTTGAAGACCCTGGGGACCCTATATTGCTGATCTACTTATTGTTTATTATTGGAAATATTCGCTAGTAGAAGTATTTTCGCCGGGAAAGCATAAACTAAATTTACAATAATTTTTTTTTTCTTTTTTTTAAAAATATATTTGTCTATTCATGAAATATTTTTCGAAGCTCTAAACATATACAGGGTGTCCTAAAAACATTGACCTCGGCTTTTATTCCTTAAATATTGATCTTAGACTTATATAATAAATTACAAAGTTGTGTAAAAAAGGGTACAGAATTTTATGAAATCGATAAAAATTTTCAGGGGATTAAATTTGAAGAAATACAAAATTTAAATTTTTATAGGGCCCCCGTACAAAAACATTTCCAATGAGTAAAATGTGCCCCATACACTAAGATATGTTTAAACAAAGTTGGTGAGGGATTAATCATAAATTAAAGTGTAAATGTTTACAGCAAGAGTGCAAATGACGCAACGCAGAAATGCATCATAGGCAAATAATATCTGCCTCTTATCTTTGATGGATCTCTGGCATGGATGGAAAACATTTTGAACAAGCTTTGTAATCTTTGTGTAAAGTTATTATTTCTACACAGTGTAAATACTTTTGTATCAATAAATAGCAAAATTATTATTTATTTATGTAATCATTGTTTTCTGTCGTAATTTGTGTATGACCCCTGAAACGCGATCTGCCGATATAATTTTTCCCCTCTGAGAACCCATGTCGATGCATCGAAAAGTGGTTTAAGTCAGCATTTTTCTCTGGGACTTTTTATGATAAAATGCTGAAATTTTGTACATCACTTTATTAGTGTATGGGGCACATTTTACTCGTTGAAAATGTTTTTGTACGAGGGCCGTATAAATATTTGAATTTTGTATTTCTTAAAATTTAATTCCCTTGAAAATTTTAATCAATTTCATAAAATTCTATACCTTTTTTTTACGCAGCTTTATAATTTATTATATATGTCTAAGATCAATATTTAAGGAATAAAAGCTGAGGTCAATGTTCTTGGGATACCCTATATAAGATGGTCATCTGTGGACATTCTTCAAGCATGTGGACATTCTTATGTTACATTATAACATAATGTAACATAATTTTTAACTCAACAAAATGCATCGAATAACCCGTTTTTAGTAGCATTCAAATTTGTTTTTATTTGAAATGAAATAAACGCTTTTTAAGTTTCAATTATGCTAAATTTAAAATTTGTATAGCATTATTTTGTATGCAGAAACAGAATTATTCTCTACAGTGCCGCCCATATAAATTTTGGGAACTCCAACAGACATTTACCATGCCCTCCTCCCCCCTCCCGCGATTTGATTTTGATTTTCCCCCTCCTTGTGAATCTTTTATGTCTCCATTTCCTTCAAGCAAACACATAAAAAAAAATCTGATGTGGGCAACACAAGACTTTCCTTATATAATGTAATGAATTTACTATTTTTACAGTAAAAAAATAGGTTTTTCTTATAGTAGATACTAATATTCTTTCCAAGACATTGAATTTTCGACAATTAGTCGTCATTTTCATTGATTTAGCGTCATTTTCATCCATTTGGCGAGATTATCGTTAATTTTGCAACATTTCAAAAAGTCGCCAAGTTGGCGACATTCCGTCAAATTCGCCGCCAAAATCTCGCCAAGCGTTATGCACTAAGAAATAAGTTATTCTTACAGCAGATAAATGACTATTGGCGTTCAAATACAAAAGTATTACTCAGAGTATCTTTTTTCATGAATGGAACGAGCTAGATCCACGAGAATGATGTCACCCAATTTATCGCATGGTATTCAAAAGTGAACATGTTTATCAATAGGAAATATATATTTTTTATTTTATATGACTTTTTGATATTCTTTTTGAAAAATGTACAATATCTCGAGAACGGCTCGTGTTAGCGTTCTAAAATTTATGTCAATAGTTTTCTAGTGAAAAATTACATAAGAAATGTCTATTTGCGTAACTTTATTAGTGGTTTTGATTTTTTGACGATTTTTTCAAAATTTCATTCGAAAATTTAGGGGGATTCTGAACATTCGATTGCGTATAAAAACAATAGGCTTCCAGTGTTTACGGATTGTGATTTTTGTACCAAATTTGGTTCAAATCGGTCCATTCGTTCGTCAGTTATCGTCTCCTCAGACCCACTGACACACACACACACACACACACACACACAGACAGACATCACTTCAAAAATGTTTGATTCGTGATCAGGGATGCTTGAACGTGCTCTCCCGTCGAAAACTCGAATTCGAATTTTCGACCCCGTCACTATATTTTCCTTATACATTATGTATATAAGGAAAGTAAAAAGAAGGGGGCCGTACGTTTTTGATGCCCTGGTCCTCTCCTCCCCTACACACTCGAGTGGTATCCGCCCCTCCTATGAGCGGCCCTGTTCAAGGATCAATAATGGTAGCTTAGTCAATACTAGAAAACAACAATTTGAGTAAGCTTTTAATTTAAATGACAAAAGAAATAATAAGGGACGAAAATTAATTTTTGAAACAAATAAATCTGAAAGACTGCATCTTAAAAATAGGACTGTATAAAATAGATATAGTAAGGATAGCTACACACTTACACCTATTTTTGAACATTAGCTAGAGCTAAGGAAATATTTTTCAGTGTATTCTAACATAGATGACATTTAGTATAGATGAAGTTTAGTATCGGATTTCGTTAATAAATAAAAGCAGATTAAATGGGTTCATAAATTTAATAAATGTTTCTCTGAAGACTATCCGCCATTAAATGACTTCTCAGCAGGTTTAATAACTTTGAATTTTTTTTTATCTAAGTATAGATATAGTATTGTTTTCCTGAAAAATTTCGAACTCGGGATTTTGACGGTTAAGCTCTTTTAGGACTCCTGAACACATTTTGAACACCTTGAAATATGCCCGTCTGTCTGTGCGTGTGTCTGTCGAAGGGGAAGGGGGGGGGGGGGTCGATGAGGTGTAGATACAATTGTAAACAACATTCGTGGGGCTATGAAATGTTATTTGTGATATATTATGTTAAAACTAGAACTAGATATAATTTTTAATACTTCCTATAATTAGAACGTGAATATTTGAAATTTGAGATTTTCAGAGCATTATGTCCTATTGTTAAATAGAATAATTTTTAATCAATAGAATAATTCAATAGAATAATAGAATAGAATCAATAGAATAATTTTTAACCGATAATGGTAAAATTCAGTATTGGAAAATAATATTCAAACTATAGTTTGAATAATAATCTATACAAACTATAATTTGAATGGTTGTTTGATTTAAACTATGGTTTGAATAGTCAAACTATTAATTTAAACTATGGTTTGAATAGTCAAACTATTAATTTAAACTATGGTTTGAATAGTCAAACTATTAATTTAAATTTTAAACTATAGTTTTAATTGTCAAACTATTCAAGCTATAATTTGAATGGTTGTTTTATTCAAACTATAGTATGAATAGTTGTTTGATTCAAACTATTATAATATGAATGGTTGTTTGATTCAAACTATAGTATGAATGGTTGTTTGATTCAAACTATAGTTTGAATGGGCAAACTATAGTCTGAATCGCTGTTTGGTTCAAACTATGGCTTGAATGGTCAAAGTATTGATTTAAACTATTGTTTGAATGGTCAAAGTATTGATTTAAACTATAGTTTGAATGGTCAAAGTATTGATTTAAACTATAGTTTGAATGGTTGTTTGATTCAAACTATAGTTTGAATTATTTAACTATTGGTTCAAACTATAGTTTGAATGGTGATACTGTTTATTCAAACTATAGTTTGAATGATCTAACTATTATGGTTCAAACTATTATGGTTTGAATGGTCAAACTATTTATTTAAACAGCAGTTTGAATGATCTAACTATTGGTTCAAACTATAGTTTGAATGGTTAAACTATTGATTCAAACTATAGTTTAAATGAATAAGTACAATACACTTTGTGCGAAGGATAAGAAAAACGTTTAAAAGCACAAATAACACGATAATGCAGCATACAGCTGTTTACGCTGTATCCCCTTCGTCAATGCAAGACAACCAACAAACCCGAAGTCCAAAAGAGGCAAGATAGTCCTTTTCTTCACCTCTTTTGAACTTCGGGTGTGTTGGCTCTCTTGCACTGACGAAGGCGATTCAGCGTATCTTCGAAACAGCTGTATGCTGCATTATCGTGTTATGTGTGCCTTTATATGCTGCTCAAGTTTTTCTTACAGTTTAAATGGCTGTTTGATTTAAACTATTGATTCAAACTATAATTTGAATGATACTATGGATGTAAAGGATAGTAAAATAGCGCATATTAATACGTATAAGCCAAACGATTCGATTTGAACGTGACAGATCTGTTGCCAACTAAAAAAATAATGTCTAATTAAACTATTTTAAATAATAAAAATGTTTTCAAGACTTGAATAATAATTAAAAAAAAAAAAACATTTTAAAAGAATTACTTGAGAAGGAAAGTGTTACATGTAAAGATCACCTCTATAAACAAAATACGTTCTAGATGTATTGTCATAAAAATATGACAATTAAAGGGATTGACAGTGCACACAAGCTGGCCCCGAAATGTCTGCTTGTAAATTACTAAAATAATACTCAAATTTAAAGGGACAGTTTTATCTCCCCCCCCCCCCCCCTCCTCACCCCTCCTTCAAATTTTTGAGACACTTAGAGGCAAAGATCGTTTAATGGGTAATCTGAGCTTCCTATGCCGTAGAGTATTTGATATTTTAAGTCTGACAGAGGAACCAAATTCGTAGGGTAGCATACCCCTCTAAAAAAAACGTCCAGTCACTAAGGTACTCATGCACCCTTTTGGGGGTATGTACCAAATTTCAGCTTTCTATGCTTTATGGTTTTCGAGTTATTTTTGCCCGGATAAAGTATCCTAACTGCTAATTATTTCTATGATGGTTCATGGTTAATTCTGGATCGCGTGATCCTAACATTTCGCCAGCAAACCCACATTTATATGCCATAACGCTTGATTCGAGTTCACGGAGGCCCAAAATGGGTACTAGCATCGAAAATATTATCAGAGTTTACAAGCATTTTCATTTAGAAAACGGTCTCTTCATTTTAAACATTCCCAATTTGAACGCGCCTCACGCATTTATTTAGTGTGTATTAGAAAAGCTGCTTTAGGACATATCAAAAGAGCTTATTGAATGTATATCAAAAGAGCTTATTTAGGGAGCATCAAGAATACTTATTTGGGCGTATCAAAAGAGCTTATTTAGGGCGTATTAGAAGAGTTTATTTGGGACGTATCAAAATAGCTACAGCCCATATCACTTTTTAAGCATTTTTGGCAATAGTTGTTGGCCTTTTACTCCCCCAGACTTTAAAATGTCATTGTCAGTGGATAAGGGTTACCCCAGCAAAAAAAAATTAAAACAAAAATTATAAAACGCGGCATTAAACTAACTAAAATATGTCTTGCAATAAAAAAAAATATATTTTATTCCAGATTAATTATATGTAACGTAAGAAGCGCCCTGGCGCAGCCATTCGGCCCAGTGTTTCTTTCAGGACATTTTGACCGGGGACGGGGGGGGGGATGAAATTTTAGGGGAGGCAATTTTTTTTCATTTGCCCTATATAAATATATCCAAATGCCTTGTCACATAAATAGAAACTAGGTTAACATAAAAGGTCTTCCGGGGGGGGGGGGGATACTCGGGAGTTTCCCCGGAGGTATGTCTGAGAGAAATACTGCTGGTTCCGTCCCGCTCCACGACGATACGCCACTGCAATCCGCGAGTCAGATTTTTGACGTAATATTTTCTTGATTGACACTTGCCCTTCAAATATACTATTCATTGCAGAGCAATGTTTTGGAACCTGTGTTTTTTTTAGCGCCCGCTTTCTTCATTCATCACCATACGTACGACAGCGAAAGATCGCACTCGAAACATCCCAAAATAAAACGCAGCCTCAATTCCAAACATGTATCGATTCCTTTTGGCGCCCGTCCGGCCCTCACGCCAGCACGCCTGGGCCATACCCGGCACTCACGTACCTCTGGGTCACGCGATCTGGATCCTAAATGGGATTGCAGCTATCCAAATTTCCGAGCAAGAGTTATTTATTGTCGGGATGTGTAGTAAAACATTTTTCCTTTCCTTTTTTACGTTTCGGTGGCCGTTTAAAACCGGAGAATTCGTCCTTGAGACGAGGATGACTTTTTGTGGACTGAAAAATCATGAAAACCGTAGTATATTTCTAGCCGGACATTGGTATACGCAGATGATGTTTGCTGCTATAAGAGCAGTGGCGTCGACAAAAAATAATTTTAAGGGGGGGGGGGGGGAATTAGTAACGGGAAAAATAAATAAATTTTCCAATTCTCTAAAAGTTACTTTCTCGAACTCCAGTTTTCTTATCAACTTTTAAACTCTTAAATTTTAATTTAAATCTCAGGCAGCAGACGATTTTCTCTACAGACTCAAACTCATTTTCTTTTTCTTTCTTTCACAGTTCATTAAATTGAGTTTATTTGCACAAAATGACAAGGGTAGTTTCTTTCTTTCTTTTTTTTTTTTTTAAGTTACACTGAATTTTCAGTTTTAATTCAATTTCCGTTTTCATTTGACGACCAGACGTATTTTCAAAGGTGACGTAGCAAAAGTACGAAAATCTAAAACTTGAGAACGATTAGTCAGTCCTAGAGTTATGGGGTTGGGTCTATTCTTTTAATCATTAAAAATTACGTATAAAACAAGTATTTAATGGATACATTTGAGCATACGTATTCTTTTATTTTAGATTTTGACGATTTTTCCGAACCATTTCGCAGAAAAGACAGGGTTTTGTTTTCCGAATCGTACCAAAATCTAATCAGCACCATGCGACTCACAAGCGACTTATCTACCACATTTTGCGAAGTTTGGTCTATTAGTTTTTCATCTAGAGTGAATACTTTTTTGCGGGCCATTTCGCAAAAAAAAAAAAAAAAAAAAAAAGGGGGGGGGGGGCAAGTTTTTTTTTTCCGAATTGTACCGAAATCTAATCAGCCCAAGGGTCGCCCACGAGTGATTTGCCTATCATATTTTGCGAAATTTCATGGAATAGTGTTTGAGCTAGAATGGATATATACATTCCACTGACAGACAGACACACACACACAGACGTCATGCTAAAAATGGCATTTTCGTGTTGTTCCCAAAACGGGTAGATCCGTCGAAAGCTGGAATTGCGATTTTCGACACGATTCCAATACTTTACCTATTATACATTACCTATACTTTGGCTATACTCCTATATATTACCATGTATTGTAAAGTAAAAACTATTTTATTAAGTGTTTTGAAATTTCTAAACACTAAACCAATAGAAAGTGCAAGGCTAATTTTTGAATATTTACACATGTTACCAAAAGTGGAATACATATTTCTATATGTGAAAAAGTTTCATTTATAACTGTCAATAAAGAAGTATACTTCACATACTTCATTAAAAATTTATATAAAGCTCTGCTAACTTCATGGTAACTTTAAGATTTAAATTTTAAGTTCGTATAGCGGCTGTTTCTAGATCAAAAACACCCTAGTTTTTAAGCACCTAATAATTTTGTAACTTTACCTAACACTGGACCTAATATGTACATTCATGGACTTTGACTTTTCCTTGCAAATTTAGCATAATGTTTATGGAGAGCCAACCATTTTAACAATACTTAAATAATATTACTTTAATTTTATGTAACTTTCTTAAGAAATTGATTCGAGAAAATGTGCAGTATCTTGAGAACATGCCAGTTCTCTAAACTGAGCGCCATTTGATTTCTTATAATGAATTGTATATAAAATAATTGTTTTACACTATTCACTGTCATGATTTTTTTTTCTGCAATTTTTAAAAATAAATCGGACATTTGAAGGCTTCCTTATCTTCAATCGCGTTTATAAATAATATGTTCCAGTATTCATTGATTCATTATGATAACCGCACCAAATTTCTCTCGAAACGATTCATTCGTTTAAGATGTCACGTCTACAAACCCACTAACGGACACACAGACATTACTTCAAAAACGCTTGAACTTATTTTAGGAATAATCAAAAACGTTTGAACTTATTTTAGGAATAATCAAAAACGTGTGAATCCGACAAAAACTCGAATTCGACTTTTCAATCCCATCACAATAATTTCCCTAGTCATTAAACTTCGTAAAAAGATTATCAATACCTTCATGTTTAAGCCACAATTAAGTAATTACTGAAAAAAAAAAAGTTCTATTTATTTATTTTCACAATGATAACAGATATTTTAAATTAGAATTGGTACACATTTTAAGATTTCTCCGTAAGAAATGGATATTAAAATAAAACAAAACTGGTGATTAAGTATTTTTTTAAAGTCTAAAGTATTATATTGGAGTCATTAATTCACAGTGTCAGGTGGGAGACAAAAAAAAAAAAAAACGTAATCAATTTGCAGACGATTCCGGCAACGAACTGAATATCGATTGACTTTAATTATTATTCCAATAAAAAAGATTCAGGTTTGTGGATTAAAAAAAAAAGAAATGATTTTAATCCTAATGATTTTATTTTTATTTTTTTCAAAATAATCTTTTTTTATATAAATTTCTTGTTTAATTATGGTGTGAAAAAAAAAGGAAATTTATGTTACGTTTTCACAGATAAAGACATTCTAGTTAATTGATTTCTTCTTTTGCTGAGTATTTAGTGCCATGTTCCAGAAAATACCAGAATACTAGTGTTCTATCATGTTTTTTTTCTCTTTTTTTTTGTATGTTATCAATTTATTATCAGACGATGTGACACCGAGACATTTTTGAACTAACCAGGGTTGGCCCTGGTTTTTCACAATCCTGGCTCCCCATTGATGTTATAGGTATATCTCAATGGCTCCACCATATCTTATTGTTTGTTGTTTATTCACCGATGATTTTTTTATCTGCCTGGGCTTGAAGGCATTTGTAATATTCTTTTTCTTCACGTGTGTACTGTGGTGTTTTTTTTTCTTTCTTTATTCTCATCGTATCTCTTACAACGATTTCTGTCTTCTAGGAATGAAATACTAGATTCCTTAGTGCTCTCTCGAACACGCCCTTTGAGCAGACCATGGTTCGTTGAAAATTCTTAGAAGCGAATAATTGTTCTGCGCTACACCAAGCGTTGCTTCAATATTTTTTTTTAAATGAATTCACAACCCGGGAATTATGAATCACCAAAACAATGCAGTTACTAAAATAATCCATGCCTTAAACAAACTTACTGGTATATTTAGACGATGTCTCTCTTTTTATGAAAGCAATAAAACGTTTTTTCAAATTTGCAAATTTATCGTCTGCTTCGAAGAAACCAGACAACGCCTTCGATTTCCTCTTCCCCAGAAGCCTCATATTTAGCAGCATAATCGAGGAGGGGCGTTATGGGTCGTATCCATAATGGTCGTATCCATAGGGGTAGCCAGCATTTTAGGGGTGGGGTTATGATTAAATAGGGAGCATACAGTACTGGATTTCGTAGTCCAGTATGGAATTTTTAGAAAACTTATATCATTTTTCCGTCAATGAGGGATGGGTTACCCCCCCCCCCCTCTCCTACGTACACCAGGGGTGGTCAAACATCAAACGCACGAAAGCCGCTTTTAGGGGTGGGAGGAGTCTTGACTTTTTTGACGTCACAACGGGACAAGCAGAGAGGAAGATATGAGGATTCTATGGAAATTGTAGGCTTTATTTTGTTAAATAATTCTGTTCTTTTTTAGTATTGCTTTAGTCTAAGAGCTTTGATTGAATATACAGCAATAATATATATTATTATCTTTGAAAAATAAATTGAGCTGCAATTATTTTCAAGTAATTAATTAGTTTTTATAACAGTTATAATATTGATGGAGCAATGATGAATTATGCGGTACTACTGTTATAGCTATACGAAGAAAAACAAAGTAGTGGATGTAAGCTTGAATAAGTTTTTAAAGCTTCAAAGTTACAAAATGAATGGCTAATTAAAAGTTGAAAGGAAAAATTACTTTTAATCGTATTACAATATGCTCAAGGCATTTTCCATTCCATGATTAATTCAGCTTTCAAAAATGAAATTCTGGTAGGGAAAAAAAAGGTGATGTAGTCATCACTTTCCCTATATACATAGTACAATGCATTGGGAAATATTGTGACGGGGTTGAAAATTCGAATTCGAATTTTCGACGAAAAAGCAAGTTTCAATTATTCCTGAATTGAACTCGAATCGAAAGTTTTTGAGGTGATGTTTGCATGTGTGTGTCCGTGAGTCTGTGCGATATCTCCCGAACGAACGGAGCGTTTCGAATGAAATTTGGTGCAAATATTAAAATTAGCGAATACTGGAACCCTATTGATTTTAAACGCAATTGTATGTTTAGAACACCCACAAATTTTCGAATGAAATTTTGAAATAATCATTTAAAAATTAGAACTTTTAATAGTGTTACACAAATGATCATTTCCTATATAATTTTTCATTAGAAAACGAATGACATAAACTTTAAAACTCTAGCAGGAGTCGTTCTCAAGATATCGCACATGTTTCAAATAAATTTATCAAAAAAATCCAATAAAATTAAAAAGTATAAATTATTGTGAAATTGTTCAATTTACATATGTAATAATATGCGATAAATTTGTTAACCTCATTCTCGGGAATCTAGTTCGTTCCATTCGCGAGAGAAAATACTTTGAGTAATAGTTTTGCATTTTGACGTATAACAATTCAACAGCAGTCATTTATATGTAAGAAATGCTGTTCACTTCGTCTGTTTTTGACACTTGGTGAGAATTTTGGCGATCTTGGTCCCAATTTGGCGAAATATCGCCATTGTTGTAAAAATTGCAGAAATGAAGCCAAATTAATCGATTAATTCTTAAAATATTAAAATATATAAAGTCCATTGCTTATTGCTGATGCCATCAATATTAATAATTGCCAATTTAGAGTTGTGTGAAATGTAAGTGAATTGGATATTGCGAAATAGCTGTGATCCGGAAAAATGTCAAATGTACTATCCTATATTAAAAAACCAGTGCCATGGATCTTATACATCATTTTTTCACTGTAAAAAAGTTAAATTAATCACTGTAAAAAAGTTAACATAAATACCAAAACAGGACTAATGAATTAATTGCAGATATAAATTAAAATTATACATGTTAAAAATGTAGTAACGTCACCTTTTAAAAACTAGCATTCTAAAAAAGAAAGCCAATCATAAATGCAAAAAAAAATCTGATGTGGGCAGCACATGACTTTCCTTATATAATGCAATGAATTTACTACTTTTACAGTAAAAAAAATAGGTTATTCTTATAGTAGATACTTGTATTCTTTCCAAGATATTGAATTTTCGTCAATCAGTCATCATTTTCATTGATTTAGCATCGTTTTTATCCATTTGGCGAGATTTTAGTTAATTTGGCAAGATTTAAAAAAGTCGCTAAGTTGGCGACATTCCGCCAAATTCGTCTCCAAAATCTCACCAAGCGTTATGGACGGAGAAATATGTTATTCTTATAACAGATAAATAACTGTTGGCGTTCAAATACAAAAGTATTACTCAATTAGTATCTTTTCTCAGGAATAGAACGAGCTAGATCCACGAGAATGATGTCACCCAATTTATCGCATGATATTACATATGAAAAGTGAACATGTTTCTCAAGAGTTAACATTTTTTTTTTTTGGGGGGGGGGGGGGGGGGTGATAAATTTATTTGAAAAATGTGCAATATCTCGAGAGCGGTTCATGCTAAGGTTCTAAAGTTTATCTCAATCGTTTTCTAAGGAAAAATCACATAATAAATGTCTATTTGCGTAACTTTATTTAATGTTTCGATTTTTTGATGATTTTTTCAAAACATCACTCGAAAATTTAGAAGGATCTGAACATTCGATTGTGTTTAAAAACAATATGCTTCCAGTATTCATGGATTGTAAATTTATACCAAATTTCATTCGAATAGCCTCATTTGTTCGTGAGATATCGTCTCCACAGACTCACTGACACACACACGCACAGACATCACCTCAAAAATGTTCGATTCGTGATCAGGGATGCTTGAAACGTGTTCTCCCGTCGAAAACTCGAATTCGAATTTTCGACACAATCACAATACTTTCCTTATAAATTATACTATGTATATAAGGAAAGTAATAAAACTTTTATTGTAATGCAATATATGATGGGATTCATTTTACTAATTAATCACAAATTTTCTTGCTATTAAATCGAATGCCAAAAAATTTTGTTCTCAAATTAGGTGTAATTTATGAAATTACTCAAGTTTCACTAGTGATTCGTATGACAGATTTGTTACAAAATTAATATTAGACAAGAGTTAAAATTAGCCGTATAACAAAAGTTATAATGAGTGGATAGCCGTATAGAGTGCTTTTCATTAAGCTAGTGGGATGATATTATTATGTTCTAATAGGATGTGAACCATGTAAATTGAAAAAGTGACAGCAGAAATTTATATATTAAATACATTATTTTAGTATTAAACCCTGTACTTCATTGAAAATAAGAAATACACGGTAATACCGTTATGCTCTATTTTACAATTATTGTTCAATCAATTCCAATTACGGAGAAGGGATTTCTATTTAAGTTTTTTTTTAATTAATTATTAATTATTTTTGTTCTATTATTTTCATATAGAGAAATCGCGTTTACTGTATCTTAAACATGCAAGTTTGTGATAATTTATTAAAACATAGGCTAAAATTATTCATAAATCTGCTATAATATAAAATCATTTTCTAAATTTCAATAATAATTGAAATTTGCAATCATTTGAAAAGCGTACTAGAGTTCAAAAACGCATAGAAACTATTGAAGAAATTTCCTTCAGTCCCGATATGACGTCACGGAGCGGGAACCAATGGCATTCTCCTACGCTGTTTGACCTACCTTCTTTCTAAATACCTTGTACGTACACCTACAGTTATTATAACCCCTATCATTAGCTGCGTATTTACAATTGACTCTCCAGAGTCTACATTGACTGAACGATAGCTATGATGTTTAAACTGCCATTCGATTATCGACCGCCCCCCCCCCCCCCCACCTTTCTGAGATCTTGCCTAAACGTGTGCGCCTATTGCCACTCTATCTAAACTTTTCAATCTGACGAGACCAATTTTTCAACTTCTGAAATCCTCATTCCAAGGTCAATCTAGTTAGTATCTTGGCTGACCATCGTAGACCTCTCCGCATCACTGGATTCGACCCTGTCTTTTCAGTCGGGCATTGACCTCTCAGAGTGACCGCTAACACAAGAGTCCCCATCTTCGTATTGACTCCTTTTGTTCCAGCTCAGCCAAATAGAATTCAAATCCTTGTATTCATTGTGTTTCAAGAGTAGCAGTGGATTTCTTCGACGGCCGGAATTGGGATTTTGAGTTATCTTCACAATCTGAAGTTGATTTTGTATTGGCAATGCCACTTTCCCGAGGAATGCCACTCAACCAATACTTAGGGCAAGAGTGGATTTGAAAAGCGGACCACTTCAGATACCCCATTTCAGGTGGGGGCCCCGAAATTTCTCAATACTTTATAGAATTTGATATTTGGGGACCCAATAAAACTGCATCAGTACACTTTTGCAGGTTGATCGATTAATGTTTAAAGTTGCAAATTTATGATAATGCCACTTCTGAAACGGGGGTGTTATATATCACGAGGACACAAAATGAGATGACGTCATAGGGACCCCCCCCCCCCCCACACACACACACACGAGGTCTACTAAAAGCGCATCAAGCTTTTTAAATCAAATCTGTATGACTTTTTCGTCCCCATGCGCTAGCTACCATATTCCACCTATGGATATTTTATATATTTTTCTTTGCAGAAACTAATATATTTATTGCGCTTTGCTGATTTAATTATATTTATTGCCCTACATCTAACATTTTCCGCAGCATATAGTAATACATTTGTTGTCCTATGTACTAAATGATTTATTGACCCTAGAGATTGGTGTATTGGGTCTATAGCATTACCAAGTATGGAACTGCACCCAGCTCTGTGCAAACAAAAAACGTACAACAGCAAAATAAACTGCGTTTTTAATAAGTGCTGGTGATCGATAGAATTTAGTTAATTTACTTACGAACATGGAGGTAAAAGTAAGGAGTTAAAACTTCATATTAAGAAAACACCAATACCGTTTGAGACAATCATCCAGGTGGCGCTGGGATGAGATAAGTAGCCCTGCATTGTATTCAAAATTATTTTACCTTTCAATTTATTTTTTATCTCCGTATATTCTGTACGCTATCGTACAACTATGAAAAAATACTGGTTAATTATATTCATAATTAGGGAACTCTTAATTTAAAAATAATTAAAAGTACATACACTAAATACTACACCTTTCTGTTGTGTCAGCTAACAATAACGACTACTTTACTAACACTAGCGACACCTAGATATAATTCTCAAAGCATTATGGCATTTTCAAGCGTTTCATCCATAGGAGTTTTATCTCCTTCTTTCTAACTCCATGCTTACGAAGGCAGATGGCCTGATATAGAATTTATCCAAATGTGTGTAAAGCATGATTTTTGTGCTTAGAATTAACGTCAAAGTTGACTTTTTTTATACCTATGAAATCAACAAAATAATTTTATGTACTCAATTGGATTTCATTTATACATGTTTAACACTTTACAACATAGTTGAAAAGTGTTTATAACTTCGTTCATTCTGTCTGTCCGTTCGCAGGATAACTGCCGTAAAAATGACTTTATCAAAATGAAATTTTAGTATGTTGTTCAGACTGTTTGTGGAACCTATGGGAATATAAATGAATAATATCACCCAATTAGTTTTGGATTGAACCCGGGATGTAAAAATGAAATACATTGAACCCTATGGGACCTAATTTTTCAAACCTTTTTTAAGCGGATTTAAAATTCACAAATTGCTTCGAAAATTTTAGGTAATTTTCAAATTGTTCCATAAAATATATAAAAAAAAATTCAGCGAAATATATTCAGTAGTTTTTTAAATAAAAATTAAATTACACCTTTTATAATTACACCTCTTATATGCAGCGATCACATGACCATGATATGAAAAGATCACATGACCCACTTCAAAATGATATATGGCATACATCTTGTCTCAAAATCGTGATTTTTTAAGTTCTTTTAAATTCATATTGAGTGTTGTATCCGTCCTAAAACCACTTTATTTTTGCTTAAATTCTGTGCATCTACATACTGAAAGAACGCAATTACAATATATTTGAGTTTAAATGATCATCCAAATTTGATTATTTCTACAACGAAGCCTATTTTTCACTTATGTAAAATGTAAACAGCAAAATATGTAGAATGAGTTGTATTAGAATTGCTATATTTCTTTAACACAAAATTATTTAGCCCATGGAGTCTGCATAGCTGATATGAATGAAATATTCATTGATTTTACAAAGAGAAGGACGATTTTTTTCAATGAAGTTTTAAGCATAGAGTTTAATTACTTGTAGCTAGCTCCATAGTCTTAATTTTTAAATAAAATAAATTATTATTGTATTGTGATGAATGAAATGAATGGGAAAATGTTATGAATGAAATGCTGTTTTTATAGAGAGATCCAGGTGTGTTATTTTTTCTATGACTCCATTTGAATGAATTTCAGTTGTTTTCGATGAAGTTTTCAAATATAATAAATTATCGTAGTATAATGATAGTTTTAAAAATATTACCGAGGAATGTATCGCATTTTAGAGATGTTTAAACTAGGCAATTTATATTTCAATGCCGTCATTTGAATGAAGTTCATTTTTTTCAATGAAGGTTTAAGTTTTCAAATATAATAAATTAATGTAGTATTGTGACAAGTTTTAAAATATTACCGAGAAATGTATTGCATTTTAGACTTGTTTTTTAAATAAAATTGCATTGAAGTTGGAAAGTGTTTCATAATCAATGCTTTAAGCATGATTTATCTTTCTTGTTTTTCTTTTCTGTGCACCTATATACTGCAACAACGCAATTACAATATTTTTTAGTTTAAATGATCATTAAACTTTGATTATTTCTACAACGAAGCCTGATTTTCACGTATGGAGAATGTAAACACATCAAGATGTAAGATGAGTTGTATAAGAATTGTTGAATTTCTTTAACGCAAAATTATTTAGCTCTGGAGTCTGCAATATAGCTGATATGAATGAAACATTCATTGATTTTACAAAGAGAAGCAGGCGATTTTTCGATGAAGAGTTACGCATGGAGTTATACAGTACTTTTACCTCCATGGTTTTAAGTTTTTAAGTAAAATAAATTATTGTAATATTGTGATAATTTTAAAAATATTGCCGCTAAATGAAAGGAATGGAAAAAAGTTTATGAATGAAATATTAACTGCTTTTATATAGAGAGCCAGGCGATTTATATTTCAATGACGTTATTTTAATAAAGCTCATTTATTTTTGATGGAAGTTTTCAAATATATAATAAATTGTAGTATTGTGATAATTTAAAAAATATCACCGCTGAATGTATCGCATTTTAGAGATGTTTAAATAAAATTGCATTGTAGTTGGAAAGTGTTTCATAATCAATGCTTTATGCATGATTGATCTTTCTTGTTTAACCATTATTATGCTTCTTGTCTGACTCAAATTTTTATGGGTTAGTGTTCTTTTAAATCTTATTATATTGCTGAAAAGATATCGTCATTCCTGTATTCACTTTCTGTTACGAACATTACAGCTGCATTCACTATCGATTGAAATCATTATAACAGTTTGCGAGCATGCATGCCACTTAGTCCAAAAATGGAATAATTTTCGCCCCATTTTCAGTACCTGGCCGCTTTTGCCATCAGCAAGTGTCCCATCTTCTCCCCCTTTTCAACAAAACTGGGGAAATGGATATTTCGCTTTGGTATCGAGGTCGTCTGGTCTTCCAGATTGCCATGGAGACGGGTCTCGTGACTTTTCGCGGCACGGATATGACCCGTTTTCCCGCACTTTCACTTTCGAAGTGATGTCAGCGACACGCAGCGGGGAAGCACCAATTCGAAACACTGTTACCCCCACTGGGATGTTTATTGACTATAGGCTCTGCTATCACTAATTTTTTTTTTTTTATCTTTAAGAATATTGAAAGCAGTGATTTATGATAATTCTTGTACTTATTCATTAATTTTAGAAGAATTTTTAAAAATGATTATGACGGTGACATCAGGTTTATAACGAAAATAAAATAAGATAGTGTACTTCGTCGAATTAATCTATCTTATTAAATTTAGAAGAAAATAAAATTTAATTTCTATGATAATTACGGTGATCGGACGTCCATTATTTTAAAGGACTGTCCCCTTTTTTTTAGGTAGCTGTGTTTTATATTTATTTATTTTTTCAAAACCTAAATTTGTCCTTTATTTTCACGAAGGATTGATTGAATCAACTGAGAAAATATTTTCAACAATAAATAATTTTTGGATAATGGAAAACCGCATCTTAAAATTGAAACCCCGGAAGTTTTCATTTACACAAAATGAGATAGATGAATTGTATGGGGGGGGGATCATGTATCTAAGTGTTAAAGGTAGTTTATTCTTTTAATGCCAATCAATTGTAATTCATACCCAATTTGCCCGATTATCGTATGTCAAATTAAAATGGGGGGAAAAGTAATTAAAAAAAAATAATGGACAATACATGGGATATTTATTTTTGGATTACACTGTACAGTGTTATCTAAGAGCATTTAAATTCATTTGAAAATTATTTTTTCAATGAATTTTTCAATCGAATATTTACAAAATTTTGAATGCGAAATTAAATTCTGTCTATAAAAATTTCCCCTGCGATGGAAAACTTCATTGACATTGAGAGATTAGAGAACTAATTGGTCTTCTACTCAATGTGGATATGGCCTTTAGTTCATATTTTATCAGATCTTTTTCGAAGAAATATAAGCATTTTTTTTTCGGGATCCTTCAAAAAATTCTCCATTTAGAAAACGTACCCTTCTTTTCCTTTTTATCTAAAATGTCCAACTTTAATCAAAATAATACTCTCAAATTTTAATAGTAATCAAACGTTTTTTACAGATTTCGTACTGAAGCCATTAGTATTATTTATTACTTTATTTTTATTTTCTCATACCTAGTATTCACGAAAATTTTCGATTTCTAGATTTTGATGCCAACATATGTTTTAAACCCTCCTGAACACATTTTGATTATTTTTGGAGTGATGTCCGTCTATCTGTGTGTGGTCCATTTCTTGTGTACACGGTAGCGGCTACAAATATAAATGGGTTTTCACGAAACTTTATATCCGGATTTGTTATCAAAACTCTAGAACTAGACACAATTTTTTTTTTCAAATTCGAGCAGAAACTGAAATTTATTTGAAATTATATGTATTTTTAACGTGGCAGCATAAGACAAAATTTGACATAATCATGCATAAAAGGGTTTATTTATTGCTCAATGATCACGAAACATAATATCATTGTTGTGAAAAATAGCCGCGATACAATTTTTTGTTTGTTTGTTTGTGACGTCTTGAGTCCCCCTGACTTTTTGACGGTTAGTCTGTGTAGTTGGTCAAGGAAGGATGTGCTTGCGCGGAGCTCAATTTTTTTTTAGTTTAATTTTCAGATTGGTCTTAGTGAAGCCAATAAATTGAAAGCATTTGGCTTACCTATGTTGATATTGGCGATTTCAGCACTATTAACATCCATAGCATAGTTCAAATTATCAATCTCATATTCTACCCCCATTGCTCCGAGAATTATTATCGTTTCTCCATAGAAAATAATGCTTGGAAAATCTTACAATTCGAATAATTGGAGTTCTTTTCATAAGAATTACTAAAAATTATAACTATTTCTAGTTTTTACTTTCCTTATATTTCCTTATGTATAAGAAAAGTATTGTGACGGGGTAGGAAATACGAATTCGAGTTTTCGACAGAAGAGCACGTTTCAAGCATCCCTGATCACGAATCGAATATTGAGGTGATGTATGTGTGTGTGTCAGTGAGTCTATGGAGACGATAACTGACGAACGAATGGACCGATTCGAAAGAAATTTGGTACAAAAATTACAATCCGTGAATACTGGAAGCCTGTTGTTTTTATACGCAGTCGAATGTTCAGAACCCCCCTAAATTTTCGAGGGAAATTTTGAAAAAATCATCAAAAAACCAAAACCTCTAAGCAAATAGGCATTTCTAATGTAATTTTTCATTAGAAAACGATTGACATAAATTTTAGAACGCTAGCATGAACCGTTCTCGAGATATTGCATTTTTTTTCAAACAAATTATTAAAAAATTATATACAATAAAAAAAATATATTTCCTATTGAGAAATATGTTCACTTTTCATATGTAATATCATGTGATAAATTGGGTGACATCATTCTCGTGGATCGAGCTCGTTCCATTCATGAAAAAAGATACTTTGAGTAATACTTTTGTATTTGAACACCAATAGTCATTTATCTGCTGTTAGAATAACTTATTTCTCCATCCATAACGCTTGGCGAGATTTTAGCGACTAATTTGGTGGAATGTCCCCAACTTGGCGACTTTTTAAAATGTTGCTAAATTAACGAAAATCTCGCCAAATGGATAAAAATGACGCTAAATCAATGAAAATGACGACTAATTGACTTAAGTTCAATATCTTGCAAAGAATATAAATATCTGCTATAAAAATAATCTATTTTATTTTACTGTAAAAGCAATAAATTCATTGCATTATATAAGGAAAGTCATGTGCTGCCCACATCAGATTTTTTACATAATGTATTTATACATTAAATTGTACAGCCATATATTCATTCGTTCTTGAATTATTGTGTTTACACCTCGTAGCGACATGCACACAACCAGGCAAAAAGGAGCCGCTTCTTTCCAAATACCTCCCAATTGCGGTTTACCCCTCCCAATTGGGAGAGCCATACCACCCAATTGCGAAAAAAATTACATTACTTTCCCTAAAACCCATATTAGAAAAGAAAAATCCAGAATTGTTACCCCTCTTTCTGTAATAACCACCCCCTTTCTAAGATCTTGACCTCGCCTACGCACACACATAGACAGACCAAGGTCTCCCATACATATTGTACCCCCCACACCCACCACCATCCCTACAAACATTTGTCACGCCCCCTTCATATTTGATTTTTTCCTAGCGAATATTTCATATCTTCCCCTCCCACAAAAAATAAATAAATAATAAATAGGGGGGGGGGGGGTCGGCTCCTCCAACACTCGAGTGGTGTCCCTCCGCTCTCCATTTGCCCACAACGGACAGCTTCCCGAACTTATTTGAAATGCATTCAACAGATTTTTAATCCTATTTTGCTACTGTGGGTGAAAATTCACCCATGATGCCAATTGTTGTAAATGTTTTTCTTTTAATTGTAAAAAATTGTAGAATATTTTGTTAAAATAAGGGTAAAATTAAATAAAAAATCTAAATAATAAATTTTTATCTATTTTTTTTTATATAAAAGTAGTTATTAATATGCCATTAACCATTATTTAGAACTAAGAGTGTGAGTGAATGTTCAAATATGAGTATCAAGATAGGGTTAAACGTGAACCTCGAATTCAAACGGTTTCGGGATAACAAAAAGTTAAAAATTTGCACAAATCCCAATTTACTCTATGTTGCCTATTGCAATTTTTCCACTATCCCTCCAGGAAACTGGGAGTAAGGGCCTTTCTCCGATGCTTTTGGCTCCTTGCCAAGGATGCTCCCTTTCCTATTTTCGTTCACTTCCGGCGATTGAACGAGACGGAACAACCGTCCGTCTATTACAGTTTCGGAACATGACCAGAGTCCTTTTTTTTTAAGTTATTATTTTAAGGAAGAGTCTGGGGCTGAAGATAGAAGGGATGGAAGACGAGTTAAATTTATTGTATTGGAAATAGCTTGAGTGCAGTTCTGTCTACAGAAAGAAGGGACGGTTTTGAAAAGCCTTTATTTAATATTTTCTCAATAGCAATCCGGAAAAATTTGATAGACTGGCTTGTGTTCGGATAAGAAAAGGGAATGGTATTTATTATTTTTGGAGAGTTTTAGATTTTTTTTTTCTTCTTTTGAGTATAAGCTATAAATTCAAGAGGATAGAAAATCCAATATAGTTTTCGGATGGACATCTTAGTGAATATTGTAGAATATGACTCTATCATTTTTTAAAGTCGCTGACCATTCAGGAAGCTATGTACTATATCGATGGGACCAGTGGTTGGAAAGACTACTTTATTGTAGCGATCTACAACTACATTATGACAAATGCAGTTAACTACAATTACTTTTTTTAAAAAGTAGTGACTACAAACTACTTTTAAAATGTAGTCACTACATAACTACTTTTATAAGACGTATTTTGCCACAGCTTCAATTTTCACGAAACGTTGAGGATATGGGTATACTGTAGTCATTTAACATGCTTATTCTGAATAATTAAAATTTACTGATTCCCAAATTTACTGATCAACTTACCAAGCTTTAAGCTTTTACCCACTTCTGAAAACAGTAAAATAAAATAAAAGTATAAACTTTAAAATCAAAGACAACTAAAAATATGTTTAAAAGTCCTTTAATAAAATCTCCTTTCCTCGACGTACAAAAATTACACGGCCAAAGCGCTTTCGGCATCACAATGCCCGCATCGTGAAGGGCTTTGGTCGTGTAATTTTTGTACGTCGAGGAAAGGAGATTTTATTTAAGGACTTTAAAACCTATTTTTGGTTATCTTTGATTTTAAAGTTTAATTAAAGTTGGCCTGTATCCATTCTATGTATTAAAAGTATAAAATAAAAGTAAAAACTATTTATTTAAAAACATCTTTGTTCCTTTTTAGTAGAATTTGTATCTCAAAATTGCAATCAGATAAGTAGTAGGATCTTTTGGGAAATAACACATCTGAATATATCCATATGAAAAATCAACTTCATGAGGCAGTGGCCTTCCTAACCGCGGAAGGCCAGAAAGTATACTAAGCCAGAAAGCCTTCTTTCAAATCAGACGCCAAACTTCGTTTTATCGCCAGTGTGATAGGCGAAGGAGCGCTCTCTCTCAAGGTTACTATAGCAGCCACATCAAGAGAAAGGACTCTCGCAATTTGGTTTATCTTTTTATAGGATATATAACTTACAATTTAGCAATAGAGACACGTTTTAAATGGATTGTCTCTTAGATTGGAATTAAATTAATTCAATATTGATTAGATTAAAGAAGCCGATATATAACTTATAATTAAGCAATATGGGCTTATCGCCGATATATAACTTACAGTTAAGCAATATAGACACTTTTTAAATGCATTATCTCTTAGATTAGAATTAAATTAATTCAGTATTGACTCAATTAAAGAATCATTTTATTATTTTCTAATGCTATTGTATACAGGAAGTTCACGGATAATCACGACATTTAGACAAAAAAATACACTTAAAGACACCACGAACACATTTCGAACATTTTGGGAAATATTTCCATCAGCGTGTGTGTGTGTATCTGTGGGATGTGAATGCACGTACCACTATGACAATTTATATGTAGATGCATTCTGTAGAAAATTAGAAACAGGTAGAATATTTTGTAATAAATGGGATTAAAACATTATTCGAAATTAGAGATTTTAAATTAGAGAGAGTACGTACAGCCACGAAATTCTATATGTAGCTACATTCTGAAAAAATTTAGAATTAGGTAGATCATCATGTAATTAACGTGATTAAAGTACGGGTGAAAAGGAGGGAGGGAGACACAGAGAGCGAGAGAAAAAGAGTGTGGTTGTGTGTGTGACAAATTATAGTACGATCAAAATATAGTATGGTAACTGCAGGAGAGGTCGACCTTGTTTCGACCGAGTAGGATTCAAAGGCGCCCATAAAACTTATTACCTACATTTCTGACCTTAAACGTTCGAGGGAGCGAAAGTGCCCCCTCGCGCTCCCCTATGGGCGCCCATAGAACATTTTCCAGAGGGTAAACTCATGGATGAGAAGTACAATATTGACTAGCTTGATACCTACATTTGTGACTTTGAACGCCCCTATGGGCACCCATGGCTATAAGTGTTGAAGACCCAGACCATTTGACTAGCCCTATAGGGCTTACAGCAGCTGTTTGAGTGGCCGGGAGAGATGGCTATAAGCACAGACTAATATAGTATTCTGTGGCTAGACCCAACAGTTGTGTTGCAGACCCAAACCACTCGGCTGACCCAGAGGGCTTACAGCAGCTATTTGAGTGGCCGGGGTGGCTATAAGTGTGTAGACTTCACGGAAACTTTTGTGGGGTCTGGAAAGACTCCATTTTTCCACCCCTCGGGAAATCGAAACTCAACTCCGTTAGGTTCTGTCTTGAGGTTACTAGTATAAGCAGGGAGTTTTTTCAATGAGCGCCCATAGGGGAGGGAAAGGAGGCACTTCCGCTCCCCTGGACATTCAGTGTCCCAAATGTGGGGATCAAGGTAGTCGATATTGTACATATCATTGAGTTTAACTTCTAAAAAAGTGCTATGGGCGCCCATGCTTATAGTATCGACAACGGGACAGAACCTAACGGAGCTTAATATTTTTCTTTCTCACTCGAGGGTGAATAAAATGGGTGGGAGTGTCAAAAAGACTTTATCAATCAATGACTTTGAGTCCTTCACAGCTTAACCGAATTAACTTTTATTTTGTTCAAATATTGTATTTGAAACGATTATAACCGCGAAACTCAACATATCTTAAATCAAGAATATTAATTTCCCCAAAGGGACAGGAATTATCAAATAAATTAAACTTCATTTTCCAAGATATTGACTATCATCAATTTGACATCATTTTTATTAATTTAGTGTCATTTTTGCCAATTTGGAAACATTTTAAATAAAATGTCAAGTTGACGATATTTTGTTAATTTATCGACAAGCATTACAGACATACAGACAAACTAATAAATTACATTTGACAAATTGTTTGATGTCAAAATACAAAACTATTGTAAAACAGTGTCTCGTGAATAAAACCTACCAGAATGATGCTAATACCGTTGTCACATAATATTGTACATGGAATGGAAACATATTACGGTAGTTAGCACTGTTTTAATTTCATGTATTTTTTAAAATTTATTTGAAAAACGTACAATATATCAAGAATGGTTCATGCTATTATCCCAAAGTTTATGTTATTCATTTTCTAATAGAAAATTAAATAAAAAATGATATTTTATGTAACAATATTAAAGGTTCTTATTTTTTATGATTTTTTCAAAATTTCATTTGAAAGTTTGGAGCTGGTTTTCAAATATTCGATTGCTTATAAAATCAATAGACTTCCAGTATTCACTGATTGTAATAATCGAATTTTTTTGTTTTGTTTGAAACTATGTGACTTTCTTATAATATATGAAAATTAATTCTACAAATAAATTGTAATTTAATTTGTAAATATTTTAACAGTAAAAACATTCCGAGCGATGAAATACTTATTATATCATATTATACTCATTCATATTCATTTAATATTGAACGAACGATAATAAAAAATCTATATTAGTCCCAATAACATTTTAATTATTTTGTGACTAATTTAAATTGCACATTTTCAACAAAATTTTTGTAATGTAAACTTTTTTATTTCAGTAGATTTCATCTTTAACCTAATACGAAGATTAAATTTATCTAAATAGTGATCCATCAAAGTTTTTATCTGCATAATGTGCTGGATTAGCCAGAGCATATAAGAAATGCTTAAACTATTCCATCAAAGTTTCCATGTTTCCAAAATTCTCGGGTTTTTTTTTTGTAACTCTACCTACAGGACTGAAACTTTACACACTTATAGTAGCCGGCCGTCCAAATGGATGCTCTAAATCTTCGGATGAGTTGGACGGTCTGGGTCTTCAATACTTATAGTAAAAGGGCGCGGTAGCACAGTGGTTAGCGCGCGGGAATTGCACTTGGTATGCTCGGGTTCGATTCCCGCCACTGCCAAAACTGCCGACGTGTTCACGCGGAGTACGATCACGTTTAATATGTGGATCCGTAAGTCCTTCCGAGAGGTTGGTAGTAGGGGAAGAAGGGCACGGTCCCTGTGGATGCTTCCCCCCCACTGGATTCCGGTCTAAATTGGGTGGCACTTCCCGGCCTTACAGTTACCTTACACCTTTCTGGTAGGTCAGACGGTCTGAGTCTCAACAACACTTATAGTATGAACCACGGGGCAGAACCTAGCTGAGCTGAATTTTTGATTACCCCCCCAAAGACGAAGACTTACCAGACCCTCCGGGTAACTAAGAAGTCTGAATATGTCCAAATTTATAATTTCGACCACTTGGCAGAATCTAACAAAGCCAGATTTTCGACTTTCTCCCCAGGGATGGGGGGGGGGGGGGGGGGGGGGTAAGACGCTTTTCCAGACTCTTCAAAAGTCCTCTGTGCCCTCGAAAGCTAAAACTAATTTTAAAACGTTGCAGTTTAACTTTTTTTAAGTATTAATTTCCTTGTCTTTTGCAGCCTTAAATACTAATCAATATATCCATTATCAGATTTGTACTACTTTAACCATGTGATGTGCTCTTACTTGGTATCTGTGTGTGTTAAGGGGAATTCTTCAAGCAAATATCCAACACCTCCAACCATAGCCGTCGACTTCAAAAATTATTGGGGGTTTCCAAAATTTGAAATCGAATGACCCATGCATTTTTTAAAAATATTTCAGTCTAATTTAAATTTTATTCAATTAGATTATCTGGAATAAAACATCTGAAATGCTAAAATGAAGCAAATTATAGTTAAGTACAGAAAAACATTTTTATTTTCTCTAGATAATTATTTATTTCATTTATTTTGCTTTTGTAGGAGAAACATTATTATATACAATACAGATACTGTATGCATTTCTAACTCAATTATCTTTATGAAAAAAAAAAAAAAAATTAGGTCATTTTACCAATGTTAAAAATGTCAACAAATTTCTCTTTATTCAAGATTTTCACTCGAAAATGATTTAAACAGTCTGAGGGGTAAATTTCTATATATTTATTATAGTAAACGGGGAATAAATAATGAAACACTTGAAACTTAATAAGGCAAAATTTATGCATATATGCGTACATTTTCCCCACTAAATACACGAAAAAGTAATAGGGGTTCGATGAACCCACAACAAAATTATAGGGGGTTCAAAAAGTGCCTCGTACCCACGAAGTTTGCGCCTCTGCATCCAACTTTACTTACTTTATTTATTTTCAAAAAAAGAAAATGACGAATTTGCGCAAAATATCAACACACTTCTTTCAAACAATCAATGTGACCGCAATTCCTTATAAGGAATCGAGTTACTTGTTTCGTCATTCCGTTAGACTCTCGGTCTACCCCCGCTGACTGACAGATTGCCATTTGCATAACCTGACCTGAGAAGAGAGATGAAGTCATTTTAACAGATTACTGTGGTCACTTTTCATCAACCGAAATAAACGAAGTTCGTCTTATTAGGTCACATAACGTAATAAGAAAGTAAAGTCGTAATGAGAATTCACGTACAGTAATTTTGAGTAAACCGGAATCTGTAAGGCTAGACAGAAACTTTTTACAGTCCCAAAAATTAACGTAGGAATTACCAAATATATCTCTGCAGAAGAAGGAATATCTCTGAACAGAAACGGGAGCTATCTTGGAAAGAATTTCCGATTATTATTTTAGAATAAAACTTCTATGTGAATTTTAAAAATACAGAAATTATTGTCCGTATCGGGAAACATCGACTAGTATCGACTAAAGGACATGCTGGTTATTGCATTTTATTTATTATTGAAATTTAATTTTAGTAAAATATATTTTTTGTGGTAGTAGTCTGTCTAAAAATATGTATTCCTTCGTTTTATTTATATCTATTAACCCAAAATTAACATTGTAGCATTCATTATTCCATCCCCCAATATGAATATTGAGAATTCAGAATTTGCTTTGTTGATGCTGCCATCTAGTTTGCAGAAACGGATTAGATTTTGCATTTCGCTTTAAATTATGTAAACATATTGAGATTTATTGCTATGATACAATAATAAAGATGGTATTACACTTCTACCAGTGTGAATAAAAGTCATTTTTATCTATAGTTAATCTCTTCTAAGAAAATATTTCCTCTCATATATTCAAAGAAAAGAAACAAACTCCATCCAATATATTGTTGGTGCTGCCATCTTGTGAGTATAAACGGAAGTCTAGAATTTCCCTATGCGAATTTTGCAATGCAAAAGCTTTTCGTGTATATGCTGTTTTAATCGCGAAGAAAAGTGTTTTAGGAATAAATAGTTGATGATTGTGATTATAATAAACAATATAAAATAATGTTCATGCATGTCTGTTTATACTCAAGATGTTGAATCTTCATAAAATATTTAATGAAATAGAAATAGTGGACATATAATCTACAATAATGTGATAAATATATTTCATTAATAACAGCATAAGAAGTTATTAAAAATTGTCAATCGCCTGCAATAAGTAATGCAAGAATAGAATATATCTGTCAATGAATCATGTAATGCAATATATTTATTAACAGCCGGTTTGCACATTATGAACTTCAGAAAAGTAATGATTTTCAATATTTTATTAAAATGATTGCATGGGAGGGGGGATTATTTTTGTAAAGAATATATATTTAATATTTAAAAATGTTGTTCAATCAATATAGAAAACAAAAATTTTTTTAAAAGACAACTATTCTGAAGAACTAGCATTGTAAGAGATATCCAAAAATACATTTTGCTCATGTTAACCATATTATTATTTTATCTTATAATAGTGTATAAAGCATCCGAATTAAAATTTTCGATTTCAAAATTTTGACAAATAAGTCAGTGACTAATGCTACCGTAGAATTTGGTATAATGCCCCCTACCAAATTTGTGAATTTTACATTTTTAAGCCCTCTTGAACACATATCGAACACTTTTAGAAAGATGTTTATCTATGTGTAAGGTGTGTATATGATAACCCCAGGATAGATGCACCTACTGCTATAAAATTTTACATAGCTACATTATGTGAGAAACTAGAATAAGACAGAATTTTCAGTCATTCTCATGATTAGAACTCTCAAATTTTAAGACTTTCCTAGCATTAAAGAATGCACCCTTATAGAAAACAATAATAAAGTTCCTAACAATAAAGGGAAGATAGTGTACAATATAAGGGGAATTTATAATTTGAATTACAGTATGTATATTAATGGTATCTAAATAATATTTTTTTTACTGCAGATAAGCTAAATGCATACATTGACATCACGAAGATAAACAGACAGATAGAAACTCAATTTACAATTTTATTTATATACCTAGATTATAACAATTTTGCAATTAAAAAATAGCATCTTTGTAGAAATTTCTGGTTTTCTTATTAGGGGCTAAAATATAGAGAGATCTTTCATTTATGGTCTTTGAAATTAAAGTTTTTTTTTTTTCATTTTGTTAATTTGTAAAGCTTTGATAATTTTAGAGATAGAGGAACAAATGTCACGTTATCGGATTTTGAAATGCATTTATTGTGGAAAGGTTAAAAAAATGGTTATATCACGTTTGTTTGGAGACTCAAATAATAAGTGGGTCCTGTTTAAGGCTTATATAATGATTGAGTCACTCTCAAAATGAAGAAACAGTCAAAAGTACATGAGGACAGATGGACTCCTAAATTTTGAGTGGAACCCTACCAAGGCCACTCATCAACATTTCATGACATTTGGATCAGTCACTATCCTATGATGATGAGACAAACAGATGGATGTTTAATTTTATTTATACAGAGTTCATTAAATGTGATATCTGCATGCTTAATAAAAGTTCTGAATATCAAAAACTATTTCAAATTTAAGCACAAAAATGGTGCACATTTTATAGTTCTATTTACACTGAAATTGTGATAATGTAAAACAACATTTCGTATTCAAACACTGTATGTTGCTTTATTTTCATTTTTAGACATTTAAATCAAATAATTAATTTTAACATTGTTTTCAATAGTTTGATCAAAAGAATAATAACCAGCAGACGATTTTGGTATTTGAAACATAACTAAGTTACCATAGGTACCTTAATGGAATCAAAAATCATAAATAAATTCATTTATAAAATACAATTAAAAAAAAAATCGTCTGCTATAATTATTTTACTTATAAATGGAACTAAAAACAGTCAGAAGGATATGAAGACAGACAGAAGAATGCCTAAAGTTTAAATGGGATCATACCAAGACTACCTATGAAAATTTCCTGAAATTCGATGCAGCTGTACTTTTATAATGATGAGACAAACAGACAGATTTTCAATTTTATTTATGTAGATTATTTTTTATTTCATATTACCTGTAACTCATTCAAGTAAATCGATTC
The DNA here is from genome assembly GCA_951213105.1 of Amaurobius ferox. NCBI lineage: Eukaryota > Metazoa > Arthropoda > Arachnida > Araneae > Amaurobiidae > Amaurobius > Amaurobius ferox. Next base: position 65,342,694 of record OX578143.1, on the reverse strand, counting down.
TACTATATTTCCAAACTTTTACTTCTAATATTAAACTGTTGTTTCTCATCTCTTTCAGACAATTCTCGAGATGGAGCGGTACCTGAAAGAAGAGCCCAAGTCATTCAAATGCCTGGCGGCCAGCCCCTGGGACAGATTCCAGTTAAAAGGGGTAGAGGACCTTGATATCAGTAGTAGTAGTAGTAGCAGTAGTAGTGGAGAGGAACCCCCTGGTGAGAAAGTGCCCGCACGGCGGTGTCCGGTGAAAGAGAATGGTCGGCGGTTCGACGTTGTGCTGGACGGGGGTAAACGTAGGATTCACAAGTGCCAATTCAGTGGATGCAAAAAGGTGTACACTAAATCATCTCATCTCAAGGCTCATCAGAGGACACACACTGGTAAGTGACCATTATTGAGAAGTTTAAAATTTTTTTTTTAAAGTTAATGCTTTCACAGGAATATTTCCTCTGATTGAGAATGAAGTATATTTTTTTCTTGAATTTTCACTTTTAATCTACACTACCAACAAGCATTTCACTTTTAAAGTCATCTGATTCAATAATTGAGTGTCAAAAACCCAGACCACTCGACTGATCCGAGGGCTTACAGCAACCATAAAAACACCTTTAAATTTTCTTCAAGAAATGCAAGCATTTCCGTCTTTATTTTTACCATGATGAATGAATGAATGAATGACATGAAAGCGGGTGGCTCCTGGAAAGCCCAGCATATCGACCAGAGGTCTATTGTACTACCCCAAAAAGTGAAGGTCCTTAAGAAAAGAGACCAGTAGCCGAGACAAAAATAAGCAGGCACTTGACAGGAATGTCATACAACCCCCAGGGTTCAATCACATGTCGACCCAAGTTTTCGAACCTATGGGCGGAGAACATCTCACATTCACAAAGTATGTGTTCTTACCATGCTACTTTATCAGTATCAGATTTGATAAACAGGCAATTTTAAATATTTTAATAATTTTTTTAAGCAAAAAAATATAAATTTGATTTCTTTATCTATAGTGGCACCATCTGTATTATGTTGACACTCATTTTATCTTTATAGTTATGTTAATATTTTTATTCTCATTTTACTAAAATATTCTTTAAAATAAACATATATTAGGCAGGCAAGAAATGATATTTATAAATTATGCGAACATACTAATTTTAATGCTAGATATAATAGAATAATAAATAATTTGAGAAATTATAACCTAAACAAACAATATATCCACACAGCAGAGATATCCAGATCTTATTTCATTGATCCAAAACATGTCCACACTTAAAAAGATACATACATCCAAAGTTTCGTAATGTGGATCATCCAAAGTTTGTCTATTTTATTTTATGTCCAAAACTTACATGTTCTAGATGATGAACTGGTATATATTTTTTGTCCATGATAGATGTAATATGGATGTTATGGATATTATGGACTATATTACATCTACTATGGATGAAAAATGGACCAATCCTGTGTTCCTCATCTAATTTACATCCATAAATTACGTACTGAGGATGAACCAGATTTAATTTACCTTGCACATCCATAGATGACGTAATATGGATGAAGTGCACATCTCTATTACATCTATTATGGACGAAAAATAGATCAATCCTGTGTTTAACAAAATCAGCTGTGTAATAAAACACTGCATAGATTTTTGCCATCTAAAATTTATAGAATGGCTAGTCATGTTGAATCACATACTTGATTTTTATATAAAAAAAATTATATTAAACTTGTTAATATCAAAATGGTAATCAAGCTAGTAATTTCATTATACTGTTACTGAAATTTATTGTAACTTTCAGATATTTTTAATATTTTATATTGTCTTAGTATGCAGGCAATATAAATTCATATTTTTGCATTACAGCTATGTTACAAACACTGCAGTGTTGGAATTTGAATAATAACCAAGTTATTGCTATTGCAGTACTTCTAATAATAAAACTTAGGCTGATGAGAAGAAAATCCCAAAGTATATAATATTAAAATTTTATATAAAGTATGCAAAAAATAAGCATGTGACCATTAATTTTTTCTAACTAGTTCTAATTCTTATAACTTCTTGTTTTATTTTAGAAAATAAAAATAACTTCAATTTATTTGATCTAGAAATACAGAAAAATATTAAAAAAAGATTAAGTTATATTATTAGTTTGACTTGTCAACCACTAGATTTTGGATGATCCAGATTACATCTATTGGATGTAATGTGCTGCGTGGTATTAGATCAGTAATTTCTTCCTCTATTTTTGCTTTTTTTAAAATTCTAACACTAACTTTCATATATTAAGTAAATATTGACTACTATAAAAACAAATAAAGTTTATATTTTTAAGATTTGTCAATAGCAGCATTAGCATAAAAGGGGAATATGTTTTTATATTTTTGTGATCTCATTAGAACAGACCTTAAGAAATACTACATGCAGAATTAAATTCCTGTGGGGAATAATGCACAATATGTAAGATATTGTGATATCAATTTTAAAATACTGGATATAGTACAAATATCAATTATTATTATTTTTTTAAATGTAGAGCAGGAATTTGAATAATATCTTTATTAAGATTTGACAACAAATTGAACGTTAAGAACTTTTGAAAAAGAATCTCCTTAAAAAAAAAACCGATAAAAGTTTATTTGAATAAACTTTATTGCGTTTACTCAAATTTTTAATCAACTCTTTTTCATGACAAAGAGTCAGTAAGCTTGTTTAGTCAGAATTATGAAACACTGATTTTTAAAATAAAATTCATCACACATTGCTAGGTTCAGAAAAGTTATCTGCACGTATCTTTTAAATCTTCTAATAAATAGTGATGAGATTTAAAAACCAGTACTTGATTTCTAGGCCACCGTGTAGGTCTGAACTCAAGCTAACCTTTTAGCTGATTTGGCTAAATTCATAAGCATAACCAGAATATTGGAATGGAGCATTACAGTGGTATACATTCTTTAGTCATGTGTTTAACCCTTGTAAGACCACAGACTCCTTAAGGTCACATTTAAAGGATAACTCCATTTGCAGGTATATAAAGGGGGTTGCATTTTTCCTTCATTATTGAAGCATTTTAAACAAATAACTTTATTTGTCAAGTCCAGAATAACTTATCTTATCTATGAGTAGTAATTAACAAAATACAAAAAAATAAAGTTTTTATTCATAAGAAGCATATAAAAGCCTTTGAAAAAATACAGGAACAATTAGATATAATATTTTGTTAAGTCTTAAACTTCTCCACATTTTTAATACATTAATAATGTTATTAATACTTACTATTATTGCATTATTATTTGCATAAAAATTCTGCTTTATATATATATATATATATGTAATATTTGACTTGAATAGTCCAAGGAAGATATAATTTAAGTTATAAAAGTCTATTTTATTTGATGCCACTAGGAATAAATATAATTGTGCAAATTCAATGAGAACGTTTACATAGGGTTAAGTTTAGTGACCATATATGGTATGATCAAGGAAGCGTCTGCAGACTTGTTTATATTAGTAGCCTGAGATAGAATTTAATGTAGTTGCAATATGTTCTGGACATAAGATAGGAATTTGGAATAATAAGATAACTGTGAAAGAAAAGGGTGCATTATTGGGAAAGGTTTAAAATTTATGTATCATATATATATATATATATATATATATATATATATATATATATATACACACAGGGTTCCCACACCTCAAACAGAAAAAATAATAAGGCCTTTTCACACAATTTTTTTTTTGTAAGGTTACTTAGAACTTAACAATACAATCAAAGAAAAATCAAACAAATACACATTATAGAAAGAAAAAATGCAAGTATTATTAAATAAGTATTTTTAAGGAATATTAAATATATTCTTCTATAAATACCCTTTTAAATATATTTTTCTATACTAAACAGAAATAAATAGTATAGATACATGTCAATTAATTAAACTTTCAACATCAAAAACAACCAAAAATAGGTTTAAAAGTCCTTTAATAAAATCTCCTTTCTGCTCCTTCACCACTGATGAAGGGCATCGTGATGCCGAAAGCGCTTTAGCCATGTAATTTTGTATGTCGAGGAAAGGAGATTGGAGATTTTATTAAAAGACTTTTAAATCTATTTTTGGTTGTCTTGATTTTAAAGTTAATAGAATATAATTAACACTTCTCCTTTAACTTTGTCCTTTTTTAATTATGTTTCCTAGCTCAATTTTCTTTTCTTTGGCCGATCGGCGAAGGAATGGCATAGCATGGAGACTCAGCCACTTACTGAAAGATGAGTCATGGGTTCGTCACACACACTGCAATTATTTGCACAAATATTCAAAATGGACAAAAGAAATAGATGAATTAAAAAATAGGACTTTTTGAAGGTCTTTCAACAAAAAATGAGGCCTTTTTAAAGGCCCTTAAAAGCAAAATGAAAATTCAGTCCTTTCTAAGGGTTTCTCAAGGCCCGTGGGAACCCTGTTACCAAAAGAATACTATGCTCAATACTATAATACAATTAACTATTTATTCATTATTGCCATTTAATTTATACATGTAACAATTAATATGTACTTATTAATTATTAGGTATTAATCACTATAAGTAACACACACACACACATAATTATTAAGAAATTATATTTATAAAAATATTGTGCACTAAATGAAAATTTTTTGGTATATACACTGGTTACAGGTTTTTACAATGGGTAAAATTAGTCTTTTCCTGATAGTATACAGTTTCCCACATATAGAAGTAAATATAAGAACCTTATAAGAGACAGTCATAAGCTCGATCAAGAAGATTGATCCTCGTGACTAAGGTCTTTTTAGTAACTATTCATTTTATAGTCTTTCATTATTGAAGGATTTCAAACTCAGGAATTATCTGCTCTTGTAGGTGCACATTTCAATGTTTCATTCTTGTCTTATTCATCTCTTCAGCCATGCATTAGGCAATATACCATTCTGCCCAAAAGATGAAGTAGCGAAATTTTTTTAATCAAACTCTCGATATCTCGAATATTTTCATCTTACCATTTGGATCATCTTACCATTTTCATCTTTTTATTTGGAAAAATACGATCCAAAAAGTGTGTTTAATGCAGATGAAGCAGGACTATTTTTTAAGCATATGCCTGATAAAAAACTATGGCCATTAAAGGTGAAGCATGTCATGGTGGGAAAAGAAGCAAAGAAAGATTAACTGTGCTATTTTGCACTAATATGGATGGTTCAGGAATGAAATCTGTTCCAGTGACTTATTTTGTGAACAATAAGGCTTGGATGATTGCTGAAATTTTCACTAATTGGTTGAAGGAACTAGACAGAAAAATGTCCCGTGAAAATCGCGATATTGTTCTCTTCTTGGACAACTGTACAGCACATAATAGTGTGCTGAAATTAAAATTCGTGAAAGTTAATTTCATGCCACCAAACACAACTTCTAAGTTACAACCTTTGGACCAAGGTATTATTCGGAATTTTAAAGTGAACTATCACCATAAAATTAAGCTCATTTGGATCCGCCTAGCTCATTTGGAAAATGTGATAGATATTGAAGGATTCAGTACCTGTAACCAAACTGCCATAGATGACTATTTTGCAAGTAAAGAAATGCAAGATTAAGTTTTAATAATGTATGTACGTACATAGTATTATATTAAATGAGTATCCAATCATTTCAAGCTTCGCTTTATTTGTTGTCAGCATTTTCTTGGGTAATACCCAATTCTCTGTCTGTAAGATAAAGTAAGTGATTTTTATAAAAATGTGTAAAGTATAGGACTAGTATGTATATATTCTTTTACGAATTCCTTAAAATTTTTCAAATTTTCGATATCTCGAATTTTTTTTCTACTCCCTTCAAATTCGATATATCGAGGTTCGACTGTATCTACATTTTTAAAAGCACATTAGGTGTTTCAGCATAGTTGGCCTCTTTGTGCTTTGGCAATTGGTTTTATACATGCTTCCAATTTGAAAGTTTGCTTAAATTAAATGAAAAATTCTTTTACATAAATTTTTTCTGGTGAGTGCTGCACCTTATTATACAATCATTGATATAAAATATAAAAATCCTGGCAAAATTTTCTACATTGATGATGTAAAAATTTCTAGAATTGGCCAATTTCATGCAATGTAGGCAAAATTTTGCATAATTGTGTGTTAAACAGGCTGATTGCCTGGAGTCCCATAAAGCAGTATTATGAATTTAGAAATATCTTTTTCACCCATCTTTAATTACGAATTTATCAATTTCAGATAAGTATAACTTTTGTTTCATCAAAATATGCTTGTGTGTTAATTAATCCCTATTTTATTACAGTATTAATTTTTCACATCTATAGTTTTTTAATTGGTAAACATTTGATGGGTTTTAATTTATTGCCTAAAAACTATTATAACTATTTTAAAATAAAATAATTTTATTTTGGAGACTTAGTAGCAGTGGAGTTGGAGCCAGTAAAATATATCAACCGACTCCTCGGTCGTCAGGCATCCATAGCTCAATAATACAAGAGGTCATCAAAGGCAAAACCTAACTAGCCTCTAAGTTAGTTTCTACCAACTGGTAGAAACCAACAGAATTACTGTGGCCCCAGTTGCAGTTCATTTTACTGCTGGTGTCAGCACTAATGTATCAGGACACACAGTGCAGCAATTATTCACAGTGAGTCATACCATCACTCACTCCCAATTGAAGAGTGATAAAACCAAGGATGATTAAGAAATGGCTAAATAAGCATCTTCTTTCACATTGAATGAGACCTGGAAATTTGTCTTATACATGATGTATAAACACTACAGTATATCATAAAATAGCAGGAACCAGCCATTTTATGAAAGAAACTATTAGGGTTTTGGGTATTTTGTATATAATAATTAATATAACCAGTTATTATGAACCTGCTTCTTGCCATTTTCATTGAATAGATTGCTTGCTGTTTTTTCTAGCTCCTTGTCAAACTTCACCATGTGAACAGGAGTAGTTTGTAGAGATTGGAATAAAATAAGGCTGTTAGGCTGATCTGATTCAAATTCAAAATTTCACCTTAATCCAATAAAATACTAAGACAGAATGCTTTTACAGAATCATTAGCAGTTGCTTTGAAAGATTTTCTACACAAAAGATAGGCACTCCATTTTGTCTCAAAACTGCTCTATCATGCACATGGATACTTCCTAGTCCATCCACCCTCTGAGCTCTACGCAGACTGAGCTGGAAAGACGATGATCTGTTCCATGAGAGTGATAATGAGGAATGAGCAGAAATTATCAGAATAACAAACCAAGCAACAAACAAAATTTTTGGCTGTAAGCACAAAATGCAATAGACCTATCAATAAGTAAATTACACTTTGCTCAAAGAATTGAAGATTAAACAAGTTCCAATAAGATGAAAAATAAGTCAAAACAACACACTAGGGTTTTAACGGCTAAGAAATGAGCAAAAGTAGAATATAGTCATTAACCAAATTACTAGAATTTCTTTTAATATGGAAGGTTTCAAATATGTTAAGATCGTAGATCAACATGCATTCGTGTGTAATCCTCGCAGAAGAAAACTCAAAATGGTGGTTAAAATTAAAGCAATGTTGAGCAATTGCGGATTTATTAAATTAAATTCCTGTTTTCTGATATAGTTTTCATGTTCCTTTCATTCAAGATTTTAAAGCATGTTTAGTTTGGCCACACACAATATAAGAAACACCACACTGGCAAGAAATACTGTAAATGCTCCAACTATTAAAAATTTCTATAGAATCTTTCAGATTAAAAAACCCTCCAAATTTTATTAATAGGTATAAATACAATATTAAAATTAAATTTTTTAAGGATTTTAGCAATCTGTTGATTAAATTTTAGAAAATATGGTAAAATGATAGTGTTGTTGAAGTTTCTTTCAGAAACACATTATTTATAGAAAGGTTTCAAAATTTTTTGAACAGCACGGTCAACAACGCTAGGATAGAAACCACGATCAGTGGCAACAGCTTTTAAATAATAGATCTCGGAATTGAACAAATCTATAGTAGAACAAATGTTCAAAACACAATAGACAAAAAAGTATTGAAAGCAGAAATTTTCTGGTCAAATAGATGGCAGAAATATTTATGTGAGAGTAAAGAGACTAAAACGATTTATGAAAGACTGAGAAATTCAATCATTATTGCAGATGACCAAGACATCCAAACATGCAAGACATTTATTGTTTTCTATTTCATAAATAAATTGGATACAAGGATGAATAAAATTCAAAATAATCAAAATACCATCAACATCGTTAACCCGTTCGGGACCTCAACTGGTAGAAAGAAGTGTTTCCACTGGCCCGTGTCTTTCAGGGAAGAAGTGTCACTACAGAACTGGTTTTTTTTTGTTACTTTTTGTTAAAAAAAATTTGTAGAAAATCGAGATTAATGTGTATTGACTTGATTTTTGTATATATTATGAAAAAGATACTGAAGATTTATTACACAAAATATCAATTTTATATTATTAAAAATATGCTATAAAATTGTTTTATATTCTTTTGAATAATTGGCTAAATTCAAATTTTATATTTACATAAAAAGAAACAATTTTGCTGTGTATGAAAGGTCTCAAAACATGGATCAACACAAAATCCTACATAACACACTTTACATTTATAATAGAAAGTTTTCTGGCATTTTTCTTTTGTCACACTTTTTAAACAGATTACATATTCTCTGAGACCTTCTACCATTAATATTATTGCTAAGAAACAGATTTAAAAAATGTAACTCCCTGTCACTATACACTAGACAATAAGAATTCAAATTACATCCAAGATATGTGAATCCAACTTCAAATATGCAGATAAGAACATCAAGAACTCCCTCCCCCTCTATTCGATAATTCCACACAAATTCAGTGGCTGAGAAAATGAATAAAGTAATAAAAGAGAGAGAAAGACCCTTTAAAACTCATGTGCACTTCCAAAGTGCAACAGTACAGATTTGTTTATTTGTTTACATTAGCGTTTTCCCCCATACCCACCCATCCATCGAAATAAGCCAAAACAAATGCCACTTTTCTGAAGGTCAACATCCCTAGCATGTGACCTTTGTGATTTTTATGGAAAAGTAACGATGAAGGCAAAGTCACTAATGAATCTTAAGCAGGTACAAAGATATCTTATACTTGGAATGTAAGATTTGTAATGGTAGTTTCAGTAACATAAAAATTTTGCTTAAACTGCTTTTTATAAATAATCTGAAAATAAAAATATTTTGTTAGTAATAGTGTAAGAAGCTGACACAACTATATCAACCAGTTTTAAAGGCAAAAAGAGCCTTCTTCGTCACAGGATAAATGAGACGAAGCAGCCATTACAAGAAATGTAGAGAAATCTGTTCAAAGAACACAGAAATTTCTCTACCTTTGCTATAGTGATTAATTTACTCTGTTTCATTTATTTTGACAAAGTCGCTTTATTCCCCTTTAAAACCAAGTCATACATTTTATCAATTGTTTATGCTGTTAGTAATAAAGTATTTTTATATTTTTATTTTTATACGATTAGGAATATTAGTTTAAAAATTGTTTTCCTATACATGGTTTCTAGGAAAGTTTTCAAGTACCTAATAACTTTGTAAGGAAAAGTCTATGAGGGTACACGTTAGGTCTAGTATAGTAAAGTAACCATGCCTAATCAAATAAAAATGATTACAATGCCCCTAGCAGAGAACTTAAAAAGTTAGGATAATGAATCCGGCAACAAAGTGAGATAGATGAAAAACCTAATTACAAAGTTGTAGAGCATTGTCTAGAAATCAACATTAGGAATGCACAAAACATGTATATGGATGGCAAATATCTGTCACACTTTAGCGGTTTCTAGATGCACAGTGACTAATTGTAAATAATTATAGCATAATATTCTTTTTTGTATTCAAATATGTATTGTCACTGACAGAGTTTGTGTTCCTACTTTTTAAATTCTCCGCTAAAGGTGCTGTAATCACTTTCATTTGATCGGACAAAGTCACTATATTATAAACAGATCTAACATATGTACTCATGGACTTTCCTTATACAGTTATTGAGTTCTTAAGGACTTCTCTAGCAACTCTGTATCTCCCCCACACACTCTTATAGAATGTTTGGTTTTTGGGAAATTTTTACTCTCAAAATATTTCATTCAATTTGTTTAAAAGAGTGAACGTTCATCTTTCCCAGACATCAATTAGAATTCTTATTTTCTTTGCTACAGTAAATTTCTAAAAAACTTTTAAGACACCCATACAGCAATATAATACTATCTTCTCAAAATGACATAACATCTGAAAAAATGTTAACAAATGGTACCAATGTTTAGTCTAGCACATGATATATACTTCCTCAAAAATCATATAATAAACATACTCCCTGAACTCACCAATGGGGAGAGGGCAAATTCTGAATGTTAGCATTTCACTTTCACTGCAGATAACAGTATCCATGAACTGGTTTCGTGCTTATTATGCATTCATCAGAATGTAATAACCAATACCTGCAATAGTAGCAAGAAAACTTACTGCCATTGGCTTCTTCTATGTTCAAGAGTGCATAAGCATGAAATCAGTCTATAGATAATGTTATTTGCAATGAGAGCACTGTTATACAATAAACATTACCATAGGGTCATTTCTGTGAAATGAGCTTAGTGGGTTACTCGACCATTTTATATATATATATATTTTTATTTCTACAATAGTTAGTACTATTTGTGTGTACATCAAAACAATTTTTAGTTTTTTTTTTTATTTCCCATCAATTTTGTTTTGTGTCTATTTTTATTTGTCAGGCCGGGCCAAAATTCAGGTTTTGGGGGGGTTTGCAGATATAGCTATATAACTCTATAACTGTCAAAGATAACTAAACAAATTTTTTTGCTCTACAAGTAAACATTTTGAGCTTTCAGAATAGATATTTAAGTTGTATTTAGGGTTTGTTTAATAAGGTTAAAATGAATTTAAATTCAACAAATATAAATTGCAAAATCGTCATTTTCAGGTAGCTATAACCCCAGAAGGACTAAAACCCAGGAACTAATATTTTTTCCTATCGAACTAGAGGAAAACAACTTTTAGTTTATCAAGAAAAAAAAATCTATTTGTAAAACCCCCTTGTCTGTTTTTCACACTAAATTTGCCAAAAATTGCATATTTCAAGGTCAAATAAATATCTTGAATGGGGGACCTGACAAAAATTTGAATTTTTTTTTTGTGTTAACTATTCTATTGGTATCCTATAACTGGGTATGAATTTCATTTTATAGTTCAATATTGTTTTGAATTATGGGGACTCAAAGTGTGGTAGAAAAGCACTCTCAAGATAAACAAAAATTATGTGTTTAGGCTATTATTATGGCCAAATGTAATTTTATATATCATTTAAAGCAATTGGGTATATTATATTTTGAAATATTATACATTGAACATACCTTACTGGTCATACTGCATGCAAGATTCCACCGCCAATCTTAAAAGAATGTAACATTTCTGATGTTTTGTAGCCATTAATTAAATTATATTTGATGTACATGTGCACTCTCTCTATTTAAAAATCATATTTATTTGCCCTACATTATTAAATTTTATTATTTACTATTAGTATTCGTACGTTCTTCGTATGGAACATATAATATAAAAAAAACTTTAAATTTACAATTATGTGTCCTATAGTATTATTCTAAATGACATTGCTATTCAAAACACTCTATTAAATATTTAATTTAATTCTCCTGAAAAGAAGTATAAGAATCTCCATTCTTGCTATATAAAATGATATTCACAGACAGATCTGAAGAATATAAAACATTCTGGTCCAGGTTGTAAACAAATTTACAAAAAATATAAAATTTGATAAATATATGCCAAAATGAAATCGCTATGACATTGGATCAACATATGCCAAATGAAAGCACTAAAATAGTATTTAGAAGATATGCCCGTACTATTTTTATTCTGTTTCAACAATTGGCTAAACTTTAATATATGAGTTTGGAATATATATTTCAAATTCATATATTAAGTTTAGCCAATTGTTGAAACAGAATTGGCAAGTTTAGTGTTAAAAGAAGGCAGAAAAGGGTTTTAAAAATGAATTATTTTTCTTGATAAGCTAAAGTTAACTTCCTTTAGTTCATGAGTAAAAAATATTAGTTCCTGGTTTTTAACCCTTCTGGAGTTAGAGCCGCCTGAAAATGTCAATTTTGCAATCCATATTTGCTGAATTTAAGTCTATTTTAATATTATATACCTATTCTGAAAGCTCAAAATATTTCCTTTTAAGGTAAAAAAGTTCGTTTAGTTATCTTGGATATTTATAGAGTTATACCCATTGCCGTGAACCCCAGAAAATCTGAATTTTGGCCTGTCCCGGCAAATAGAAATAGATTCAGATCAAAAATGGTGATAAATAAAAAGAAATTAAAAATTGTTTTGGTGTACACACAAACATAGGCGCCGAGTTTTCAAAATCTCAGGGGGGGCACAATCCGATAAATTATATAAAAATTCACAAAGTCGATAAAGATATAACAACTTACAAGGCCGCCTTGAAGAAAGCAAGCATATGTCAGTTAGGTGACTACAATTGGTGCGTGGTCATTTTAAGCCCCTTCTTCAGGCCAAAAGAACAGTATCCGCCCTTAACAACCGCCAAGAACGAACTGTCCAACGAACAGCAGTAGTGGTTGTTAAGTGCTCATACGGTTATTTTGTCCTGAAAAAGAGGGATTATAATGCCATCGAAGCAACTGTAGTCACCTAACTGACATATATATGCTTTCCTCAAGGAAGTTTTGTAAGTTATTGTTTTACAAGCAGGTGTTTTGGAGTGAGATAACCGAGTGGTTAAGTCACAGGATTGTACTCGGAGGACCCGAGTTCGGTTTTTGGCTTTGCCTAAACTGTTCTCGTGTACGAGCACGTTAAATTTGTGGGTTTGAAAGTCCTTCCACGCGATTAGATGGCATTGTCTCGGCGGTCTAAACAGATATCTTACACCTTCGGGTAGGTCGGACGGGCTAGGTTGAAAAAAAGGTATCAGCAGTTTTATTTATTATACGATAAATATTTTTAATCTTTTTAGGCCTATTTTTATTTGTAAGCTAAGAGTTGATTAGGAAAATCCATATAGTTACTATGCATCAATATTAAAATATATAATAATTACAATGGACTTTACTATATAAGAATTAACTAGTAGCAAAGCTGTTAATTAATTAAAAAAGTCTGAAAGTTAATACACGTTAACGCTTAATATCAGCTCTTAACTACCTATCAGGTGATTTTGACACAAATTAAAACAATGAACCCAGCAATAATACAAAAGTATCCAAATACTATTGTTTATATTTAAATATTTTTAAATTAAATATGTAAATAAATTGATCATCACTATAACCACACATTCAGCTAAATTAAAAAAATCTTTAAAACAAAGCAATTTCTAAAAAATCTCATAAATAATATTTTTATGCAAAATTTGGATGACATGTTGGTTGACATTTCTTATCACAACTAAAACTTTAATATTTATATCAGGGGGATGGGCTGAGTATACCTAGCGTGTGTGTGTGTGTGTGTGTGGGGGGGCTTAGCTCCCTCTGGCCCTTGCCTGACTACGGTGCTGCGTCAAACGTCCGGTGTTCACCAGGAATTTACCCCCGGGGTTTGCAGCTTCAAACGCAATGGATGCCACCTGTAAAGACAGCACTGATATATAGAATCCAGGAGTAATTACAGATAAGATCTCTTTAGGTAGACAAAATAAGTCATCCCTACTTCGTGGTAATCATTTATAGTTATTACTGGAGGGAAACAGCTATTTTTTGGAAATGCCAATAACATGGCTGCAAATATTCCATTTCTCTTTGAATTAGGTGGTCAGTCGAAAAAGTTCTGGTAACCAGGTGTTTTTGTCATTAGCGTAAACATGTTTCCTGGGAGTAAAGATCAGCTTGGTTAGTGTGCGAGATAGTTAAAGGAGTTATGGTAAGGAAGATGTGAACAAGACTGAGATGTGACATTTACGTTGATAGGATTTACTTTCAAATATTTTTATGTTTAAAGAACTTCATTTTTTGGTATTTAGTAAAATATGAAGTTAGAAAAAAATCTTGAAATTTCCCAGAGGGGGCTTTGCCCCCTCTGGAAAAGTTCAGCGGGGGCTCGTGCCCCTCCGCCCCCCCCGTAATCGGCGCCTATGCACACAAATAGTGCTAATTATGGTAGGAATATAGAAGAATAAAATGGTCAAGCAACCTGCTGTGTTCATTTCACATAGAATAACCCCCATAGGGAAGAACATAAGGTAACGCATTTCTCTAAACAAGCACCTCAATCACCTCGACTAAGAGATACTGTTTAAATTTTCCTGATAAATGTGACATAAAATTTCTATCCTTAAAATGATATGGTAACAAAGTAAAAATACATAAATCTAACACTGCATATGCAAATTTAACTTTAAAAAAAAGAGTACTGCAAATCACTCAATTTAACTACAAAGTGTTAATATATACACAATGGATAGAAAAAAAAAAGACAAATTTCCACTTTTTTGCCAAAACATACACATAAATATACTAGTTATCACTTTTTCTCAAATTTTCTCAATTTTCAATGAAATCAAAGTTGGCAGGGCAATTACTATTTATTTATTATTTTTTTAATAAATTTTGAATAAAAGGAATGACTACATTGAACTACCTCACGTATGTAATCCTTATTGTATCTCAATAACCAAAACACTATGCTAAAGTTTGAGTTTAAACAGATTAATTTAAAAAAATGTCAAAATGTAATTAAATTTATATCACTAATAAGTAATTTTTTTATTTCAGGCGAGAAGCCATACAAGTGTTCGTGGGAAGGTTGCGAGTGGCGTTTTGCCCGCTCAGATGAACTGACACGTCACTATCGGAAGCACACAGGGTCCAAGCCCTTCAAGTGCAGCTTCTGTGACCGTTGCTTTTCTCGCTCGGACCACTTGGCGCTGCACATGAAGCGACACCAGTGACAACACTCCTCCCCTAGTCCATCGCCTACTACTTTCTTTTTACACAAACGCTTTTTTGTATGAAAATTTTTATACAGAGACTTTTGTGCGTGCAGGGTTTGATGCAAAAACCCTTTCCTTCTTTTGTATGCCAGATTGCAATGGAGAGACTTGAGGACTGCACATTTCGAACGTTTCGAACCGGTGCTTGTTTCCTTTGTCGGATTCACAAAGTTCCGTTTCATAAAGAGAACATTCCCATGTTATTTTTATAACTTTTTCATAACTTGTCACTGCCTTGCATTGAAAAAAAAGGGGTCCGTTAAGTCATTGTGTTGAGATAAAGAGAAGGTGGAAGACTAAATAAATGTTACCCCTCCCCTCATGAACATCTGAAGACGGAACGACAACGAACGTGGGACCCACGCATTTGTCATTTTTTTAACTTCTGTTACGTTCTGAAATTCCCGAGTCTGATCGCCTTGCCTCTACTACTAGTCGGTGCTTAACGGGACACGATGGCACATTAGTTGCAACTGGACATAAACTGATGACCGAGAAGAAAGTGTGTTAAGTTTTGTCAAATTCATTACTACATTGTGCATTTTGTATATATATAAGAATCGTTTTATTTCAATCATCATACGTACCGTGTTCCTCACGTTTTGTCATGATGCATTTTGTAAATACTGCTGTCGTTCGAATTAAAAATGAACCAAAATGAATTGATGTTGACAAAAAAGTAAAAAAAATATGTTCAAAATCAAATGTATGTTGTTCAGTGACTATAAGTGCTTGGCATTCACTAAAGCTACTAAAGAAAAAACAACAAAATGAATTTACCTGTGCTTTAATAAATAACTCTTGCCTGTGCTTTGACCAGAAATCTATAGTAAGATAATTCTGGTTGCCAAGGGTTGTCAGACATAACATTGTAAACTTAGGAAATATCATCTATCTTCATGATGTTTCAACTACTTAAATAGTTTTCACAAGATGGCAATTATTTTACATTTCTATAACGAATAAAAATCATGCATGAATTAATTAATAGCTTAAAAATGAATGAATAAATGGTTTTAAAATTATTTTAATATTGACAGGCTAGAATTTTTTATTTATTGCAATATTTTCACTTAAGCTAAAAATTATGTCTCTATTAAAAACCTTTTCAACTTTTCCAGAAAATGCCTTGAAAACTCTTATACTTAGTCTCACTTTAAACTTTTTATTGAGCCCCAGATTTTCTGTGCTATGTAAATATTCTAAAATTTTCTAATACAGTAATTAAAATTCTAATTTTATAATAGAGTAATTAAATACACTAGCTATGTTACTCTGTATTCTTTGTTTTGAAGTAAAATCATTCTGGTTGACAAAAGTTATAAAGACTAGACTAAAATTATTATCAAAACTAGTTCACATATATCAGTGTTGATTGTATAACCATGGAAATTTCTTGCTCAAAGGAGAATATATATGGAACTGGTATTTCATTTACATGATTTTCAGGGTGTTGGTGGACAATTTGTATTAACTAAAGGGGGGGGGGAAAAAAACCTGAATATTTTACCGAATTTAAAATTACCAATTACTTCAATTCTAAAATAAATGGCATATGTATAAATTAATACTTATAATCATCAAGATGTTTTATTCATACTCTGTGGCAACTATGCATTATTAGTAATCCTGAAAACTAAATTTACTTCATTTTAATCTAAGTAGTATGTAAAATTTGGTGAAATATAGAATATGTTAACTGTGATATTATTATAGTAAAAAAAAAATTAGTGAACAAATACACACAAATTTGCAACTACTTCAACCTTGAGACAAATCACATATCTATGCAATGAATGAAATAATATATGCATAACTTTCCCTTTTGGAAGTTGTAAATATTTATAAACTTGTTAAAACACTTAAAAACTTTAAAAGTCCCTAAAATTCTAAACAGTAACTTCTGGATCGGAGCCGTAACACATATTAGAACTCAAATAAACACAGAGGATAATTGAACAAATTCAATAAAAGGAATAAAATTGCATTACAATTTATATAATTTAAATAATAACAAAAAAAAAAAACTTTTAACTTGAACCCATTTGCTCTCAGACAGAGCTTGCTGTGGGGTTTTTATTACTTTCGTTAACCTATTTGCTAAATGAAATTTTTAGTCAAATAGAGTTTTTACTCACTAATTTTTTATTTTTTATTTTCCATTTTAAAAATTTGATTTGATTTATACATTCTCAAATTCTAAAGATCATTGCCATGGAAAAGACACATAGTATACATTGATTAGTATGCTACAATGTTTTATTTTTACATCGGCAGAACTCATAATTGTCAAAATCAATGTTCAATCGCTATATTGCGTTTTCTTTCACAAAATGTGACAATTGCCATCGGCAGCATGATCACTGATCTTGGGTCATATTTTCAGCATGAGGACTAAATTGACCAGGACCCACAGTAAAGATTCTGAACCCACTATAAATATTTATTCATACTCCGGGTTTCCCTTTTATATTCAAAATGTGAATATGGAACATATGCATTTTGAGGCCAGGGCATTAACTATTTGACTGCAGGAGACAAAGCTACCTAGAATCAAATTACTAACACAACAAACATATACACAAAGTACTGAAAAGCATATTTGCCCTAATAAATCTATTTTGTTGAGAGTTTTCAAATCCCAAGAAAAATTTTGATATTATCATGGTTCCAACAAGTACTATTAGTACAAGACGTAAAACTATGCAAGAAATACTTCAAGATGTATAATCAGCGACACAGAGATAACTTGATGAGTGTTTAATGCTAGAATACCCAATTTCTCATGAATAACAGTAAAAATCCTTTGTGCAAGTGGACAATATGATTACTTTGAGTATTCTAGTGTGAAAAAGAATAAATATATGTTATTTATAAGAAATATAAATCTCAACTGTAATTTATATCATCATGGTGATAGATGGCTTACCTCCACAAACAATTCCAATCTGACTAATCCTATGGCATATGTCTTTCGTATCTACCAAATCTAGCTCTGTGGCTTGGATATCTTCTCTAATTGCTTAACTATTGTCGCTTCAAAGTTTGCACTGTTTGTACTTGAAATATCAAAAGCAGACAGTGCAGACACAAAATGTGTGATACTGATTCTGATAGCTGGATTGCAAACTAGGAAAATAAATAAAAAATGTATATAAAAAAATTATAATAAATTCAGTTTTTTTAAATAAAATTATTATTGGGTACACTGTCGTTAATGTGATTTGCTATTTTGGTACAATTTCTAAAGATGATTTGCAATTTTGAATTATTGAAGTTGAGAGCTATTTTGGGTTTCAATCGGGCGCATTCGAGGTTGAGACCCGAGTGCATTTTAGCACGCTACTGGCACAAATTTTTTGTCAAGAAAACTTTTTGTAAAGTCAAATTCAACATTGACAGCCTTATTAGATTAGTTATTATAGAGTTGTTTAAGAATTGCATGGCAAAGATTTATTATGTAAATTGTTTTCTTTAAAGATATAAATGCATTTCTGAAAATAAATATATTTGTTTCTAAGAAAAACTGTGTTTTGTACTTACTTTAACAGTCAATATTTGTACAACATCATATAGATTATATAGAAGGTCATCTTAGAGTTGCAAGATGAATATACTTCTCATTTTAGTTGAAGAAAGTCTCTCACATTTCATACTACAAATTGAAGCACTGCCTTTATTTTCAACTTTGGCTCCTTTCAGATGGTACAGAATTTTAACTTCTAAAACAAATTATGGATAGTGCAACACAAATGAATTAATATAGGAATTATGAACAAAGCATGCAGAGGCAGATTTACCAGTAAGCAGACTAAGCAGTCACTTGGGGATCCACATTAGAGGGAAAATGGAATGAAGTACTGAAAAATACTTTATTCAATTTGAAACAATTATAAACTTTTATTCAATTATGTGAATACTTTTGTTTGTATATATTTCTGTAAATAATAAAATGCAAAAACACAAACAGTTACAAAGTCATTTATTTGATCATTCATGACCCCAAAAAATAACAGTGGGAGAATCCCACTGTAAAATTTTAAAAGAAAAAAACCCAAATTGAAGCTAAAAATATTTTTGATAAAGCAATTTAATGCTACACAAATTAAAAAGAAGGAAATTATGAAACACAAACCATACAGGGGCAGATTTTCCAGCAAGCAAAGCAATCATTCAGGGTCCCTACTTCAGAGGGGGGAAAAGAATAAAGTAGAGAAATACTTTATTCTATTTGAATTTTGACTCAATTATGTGAATTAATCCATTTTTTATATATTTCCGGAAATAATAAAATGTAAAAACAGTAAAATAATTACACAGCAATCTTACATGGTAAACAGAAAATGTTCATAAGAATCTCATCATAAAATTTTGACAAAAAATTAATTATTATTTAAAGCTAAAAGCATTTATAGCTGAACTAAAAGTCTCAATCCATATCAGAATGTTGCTGTGAAAAGCAGAGTTAGATTATAGTTTCCAGAGACCCAGGGCTATAGAGGAATTAGGGCTCCACATGCAGACTATATATTATATAGCAAATGTACGGAGTGAGTTCAATGCTCCTTTTCATTATTAGGCCTTAACAGTTGCTTGCCTGTAGTAATAAAAGTAAAAGTACCCTAAATTTTATTACTCAAAATTTATGATTTTTAAAAATGTATTTTAAAATGCATATTTTTATCATACATAGTTCTTTAATCATATTTATGTAAACACAAATAATGAATTTAAACAATATCATTTTTGAAAAAAGTATATGAAATTATGTTACATTACACAAAATATAAATATATTGCAAAGACACAAGTATACTAATGTCGTAGCCCCCGCCCACTCACTCCAAAAAAAAGGTTTCTATTTTAGGCTCCAAAGCATGTAAATCTGTCACTGAAATCAGGTCTGTTTAATCTGGGTTCTACACAAAATTCCTCATTTTAAATTGGATTTTTCACATAATAATACCTTGGGTAAAAAAACAGCTGTTCATAAAAATCAAAATATGAAAATAACCTTTCACAAAATTGAATACTTCACACACATATAAAAAAATATTTTGTACATAAATAAGATATTCTAAAAATGATCTTTTCAAATAGTTTGATGAATTTCTAAAATTAATAATTCACAAAATATAAACACCGAGATGTCAAATCAATTGAATTAAAAATTTCATAAGCAAAAACAGTGAATTTTCTAGAAGTTTTCTGGTGTGTTTGTTCTTTTATAAGTCCTCCAAATACACTTTTTTAGCAAAAATAAATAAAAGACCCAGCATAAGAAATCTAGGTAATTTTAATATAAATCGAGTACATAATGTGTAGCCCATCATTTTTTGTGGACATCACCATTTTGAAAACAACATGGTTTGAAATATTTATATTTTATATCATTTATTTATTTTAATTTCAAATAAACTCTAATAGAAAAATAGGAGAAAATATCAATTTTAAGTTTCCATATTACTTTCTAGTAATAATACCTTAGGTAAAATATATTTTAAAAAACAACTGTTCATAAAAACCAAAATATGAAAAATAACCTTTCAACAAAATTAGTGATTTCAAACTTGAACCCTTTCCTAAAAAAACATTATGTACATAAATAAGATATTCTGAAAATGCTATTTTCAAATAGTTCGATTAACTATCTAAAATTAAAAATTGACACATTATGAACACCGTTATGTCAAATCAATTGGATTAAAAATTTTAATTTTGTATGTCTGATACTCTGATATTTATTTGGCATTTTTTTTTTCAATTTCAAAACCACAGGGCTTCCATTGTAAGCTTCCCAATTATGTTCTCACTGTACACAACTAATATTTAAATTTTAGAACGTCAAAAAACTTAATTTTAAATTAGTGAGAATGAAAACAAAAATCAGAATTTTTATTGATGAAGACAATTGTGTAGAATTGGAGATCTGAAGTAAAATATTTCATTGGTAGTCATCATTTCTCTTATAAAATAACATTTTTCTTAAAAATAGAAATAGAATATTGCATATGTGTATAGCAACAGACAACCCTTTATACTGATTATATATGGGGTAGGATATCAATATATGACATTTCATGTGACATCAGTTGACAAAGTAATTTTTAATGGCATCAATTGTCTTGTCAATAAAATCTGGTAACTCTAACTGCAACCTGCAATTTTATAGCTACAGTGCACGAAAAAAGTATAAGGACAACATATAACTAACTGAAAATATATTTTATTTTCACTTTATCAAAATGAATTTTTGATATTTCTAACCTCTAATATGAAATTATACAATAATATTTACAACACATAAAACAACAAATATAGACCTTACAAAAGTTGACCTTATAAAGATTATCACTAAAGAAAATATAGAAAAAAATGATGTTCTAAATTACTTAACATTTCTTTTAATAAACAAGAGAACAACCTTTTTTTTTCAATTACTTGAATAAGCCGAGATGTCATCGATGCTAAAAGTTCTTTTAAAGTGTCTATGGAAATGTAATTCCAAGCTTATTTGATGGATAACACAAGATCCTGTTTACATTGTTATTGTGTGCCATTTTTATAAACTTCTCGGACTAGAAGGCCCCATAAATTCTCTATTGGATTGAGATCGGGACTCCTCGCAGGCCAATCAAGTAAATTTACTGAATTAGCTTTAAACCAGAGTTTTGCACTCTTAGAAACATGTATGGAATTGTTCTCCTGTTGGAAAATATAGTCTCCTGAAGTAATTAGTGGGGCTTCAGGTAACAAATGTTCGCCTAACATATCAAAATATTTGTCAGAGTTCATTTTGTAGTTGATAAAGACTATAGGTGTGGTTCCGTTTGCTACAAAAACACCCCAAATCATTACTGTGCCCCCACCGTATTGAAGCTTTGGAAAAAACTTTTTTGGTTTTACACAGATTATACCAAAAATAGCATCAGGCCCATCAAGATTGAACTTTTTTTCGTCCGAAAAGATTAAATCAATCCATTTTGGACCGAGAGAAATGTATTTTTTTGAAAATTTCCGTTTTCGTTCCTTATGCCCCTTTTTAAGAGGCGGACTTGACATTAACTTTCCATACCAAATATTCGGATGTTTATTCAAAATATTTTGACCTATTCGTGTGGAACATGGGAAGTCCAAATTTCTTCTAATTTCATTTCAAGTTTCTTTTTTCTCGCAAGCTCTTCTTACAACCATTCTTTTCTGTCGATGCGTTAGAATTTCTGGTCTTCCAATTAGTTTTTTTCATTCCATACATTTCAGGTTCTTTTAGAAAATTATAAACTACAGTTTCAGATCTTTTAATTTTTTTCAAAATTTCATGCCCACTCAATCCACATTCTTTTAAAAGCAAGAATTTTCCCCTTTTCAAGGTCAGACAGATGAGTTCCTTTTGGCATTGTACAAAAATCGTCAAGAAATGAGGCAAGTATGAATTTTGTTTAGAAACCCAGTCTTTATATTTGAAATGATAATTTTCTGCTTTTAAATATGCAAACTTTACTATAATTTTAGATGAGAAAACAGTTGTCCCTATACTTTTTTCCAAGATCATATGGGTTTAAAATTTATAAAGTAAATTTATACATATTTATTTTTGGATAATTTAACTAATTTATGTGAAAAAAAACTTAATTTTATCAATATTTGCATACATTTAATTGTATTACATTGTATTGAAAATTTGTAAACATTTTCATCTAAAAGATTTCTAGACTTGGCGAGTTTTTGCTTGTCCTTATACTTTTTCCCCGCACTGTAGTTTTAAATTGGTCTGCTAATGCTGAATGAATGTTGCTGAGACCCAGACCGTCCGACCTACCAGAAAGGTGTAAGGTAACTGTTTGGACGGCCGGGAAGTTGCTGAATGAATGTGTACTTATAATATAAATCCTGATTAAATTCAAAATGTTATTCACAAACTAATTCAAATATTAAAACAATGCTTAATTTTTAGCTAAATTATCCAATCAATCTTAACACTGTATCTACCGCAAGCCTAAAAATAGGCTTTTTGATGACTTATTTACCACAAGCCTAAAAATAGACTTTTAGGTGCCAGCGCCTATCAACCACGAGCCAATTAATAGGCTTTTGCATGTGCTGTTTTTTGCAGTAACTTTTAAAGTACAGGTGTGTAGTTTCATTAACGAATTCAAGACAACATGAGTGTTGGCAGTGTGTCTTTGTGGATTTAAATAATTTTTAGTTTTCTTGATCCAAAACCCAGACAAAATGAATCCTGATAATGAAAGCAAAGAAAGTTTTCTAGATTCTTTGTCAGTGTTTTACTTGTTCTTTAAGCAATGATAGCAGCGATTACAGTGACAATAGTGATATTATAGGGTATACAAAACATTATTCAGGATTACCGCTGCAATATCTCACACGATATGCAAAACCAAGCTAGTATTAGGCAAGAATCTACACTCAAGTTAGCCGTTCTTTTCCATATAGGCAATGAAACCATAGTTAGTAGATTAAGTGTTAAAACAATGCTTGTACATTGAAATTATGAACTTCATGCAATTAAAACACATTTTGTATTTGTAAAAAATTCGAAATGATCTTTACTTCTGTTAGAAAAAACAAAACAAGAAAGATCAATCATGCTTAAAGCATTGATTATGAAACACTTTCCAACTTCATGGCAATTTTATTCTCTAAAATGCAATACATTCCTAAGTAATATTTTAAAACTTATCACTATACTGCATTAATTTATTATATTTGAAAACTTAAACCTTCATCGAAAAAAATGAACTTCATTCAAATGACGGCATTGAAATATAAATTGCCTGGTTTAAACATCTCTAAAATTCAATACATTCCTAGGTAATATTTTAAAAATCATCATAATGCTACAATAATTTATTATATTTGAAAACTTCATTGAAAACAACTGACATTCATTCAAATGATGTCATAGAAAAAATAACACGCCTGGCTCTCTCTATAAAAGCAGCATTTCATTCATAACATTTTCCCAATCATTTCATTCACGACAGTGCTAATAATTTATTTTATTTAAAAACTTAAGACCATGGAGCTACAAGTAATTAAACTCTATGCTTAAAACTTCATCGAAAAAAATCGTCCTTCTCTCTATAAAATCAATGAATATTTCATTCATATCAGCTATGCAGACTCCATGAGCTAAATACTTTTGCGTTAAAAAAATACAGCAATTCTTATGCAACTCATCCTACATATTTTGCTGTTTACATTTTACATAAGTGAAAAATAGGCTTCATGGTAGAAATAATCAAATTTGGATGATCATTTAAACTAAAATATATTGTCATTGCATTGTTTCAGTATGTAGATGCACAGAATTTAAGCAAAAATAAAGCGGTTTTAGGACGAATACAACACTCAATATGAATTAAAAAGAACTTTAAATATCACGATTTTGAGACAAGATGGATGCCATATTTTATTTTGAAGTGGGTTACGTGATCTTTTCATATCATGGTCATGTGATCACTTCATATAAGAGGTGTAATTATTATTTTAATTTTTGTTTAAAAAACTACTGAATATATTTTGCTGAAATTTTTTTATATATTTTATGGAATAATTTGAATATTACCTAAAATTTTCGGAGCAATTTATGAATTTTAAATCTGCTTAAAAAATGTTTGAAAAATTAGGTCCCATAGGGTTCAATGTATTTCATTTTTTCAACCCGGCTTCAATCCAAAACTAATTGAGTGAAATTATTCATTTATATTCCCATAGGTCTTACAGACCATCTGAACAACATACGAAAATTTCATTTTGATTAAGTGATTTTTACGGCAGTTATCGTGCTAACGGACAGACAGACAGACAGAATGAACAAAGTCATAAACACTTTTCAACTTTGTTGTAAATGTTAAAAATGAGTCAGAAGGACAAAATTTATTTATCTCTTTTACTATTTATTTCTAAGAAAGAAAACCAAATTTATTCATTTTTTTAAACTAAGTGAAATTTTTTTTTATTTATCCCTTCTAAAACTAAGGAGAAAACCAGGGGTTTATTTAAGGGAGTGATTAGGGTGTTGATCCCCCCCCCCCACACACACAAAAAAAAAAAAAATTAAAAAATTTCAAAATTCTTCTTCTAAACACACATGAGATAGAAAAATCTATTTAATGCCATTCAGTTTATCATTCTGGAGTCCTTAAAACTAATAGAAAAACAACCTGTTTTTACTTCCAACAATAATAAAGAAAACAAGAAAGATCAATCATGCTTAAAGCATTGATTATGAAACACTTTCCAACTTCAATGCAATTTTATTTAAACATAGCTAAAATGCAATATATTCCTCGGCAATATTTTAAATATTTTAAAACTTATCACAATACTACATTAATTTATTATATTTGAAAACTTAAACCTTCATCGAAAAAAAACAAACTTCATTCAAATGACGGCATTGAAATATAAATTGCCTGGTTTAAACATCTCTAAAATGTGATACATTCCTCGGTAATAATTTTAAAATTATCATAATACTACGATAATTTATTATATTTGAAAATTTCATCGAAAGCAACTGAAATTCATTCAAATGACGTCATAGAAAAAATAACACGCCTGGCTCTCTCTATATAAAAGCAGCATTTCATTCATAAATAATTTCCCATTCATGTCATTCATCACAATACTATAATAATTTATTTTATTTAAAAATTAAGACCATGGAGCTACAAGTAATTAAACTCTTTGCGTAAAACTTCATGGAAAAAAATCGTCCTTCTGTTTGTAAAATCAATGAATATTTCATTCATATCAGCTACGCAGACTCCATGAACTAAATGATTTTGTGTTAAAGCAATTCAAATACAACTCATTCTACATATTTTCCTGTTTACATTTTACATAGGTGAAAAATAGGCTTCGTTGTAGAAATAATCAAATTTGGATGAGCATTTAAACTCAAATATATTGTAATTACGTTGTTTCAGTATGTAGATGCACAGAATTTAAGCAAAAATAAAGTGGTTTTAGGACGGATACAACACTCAATATGAATTAAAAAGAACTTTAAAAATCACGATTTTGAGACAAGATGGATGCCATATATTTTGAAGTGGGTCACGTGATCTTTTCATATCATGGTCACGTGATCGCTTCATATAAGAGGTGTTATTATTATTTTAATTTTTATTTAAAAAACTACTGAATATATTTCGCTGAATTTTTTTTTATATTTTTTATGGAACAATTTGAATATTACCTAAAATTTTCGAAGCAGTTTGTGAATTTTAAATCCGCTTAAAAAATGTTTGAAAAATTAGGTCCCATAGGGCTCAATGTATTTCATTTTTTCAACCCGGGTTCAATCCAAAACTAATTGGGTGATATTATTCATTTATATTCCCATAGGTCCTACAGACAGTCTGAATAACATACAAAAATTTCATTTTGATTAAGTCATTTTTACGGCAGTTATTGTGCTAACGGACAGACAGACAGAATGAACAAACTCATAAACACTTTTCAACTTTGTTGTAAAGTGTTAATAAAAATAAGTAAGAAGTTTTTAGAAACTAAAAATTCAAAAAGAAGTGCTCTGGCTACTGCGTCACTGCAATAGTGGGAAGAATTCCCCTACTGCAGTAAAATTCAAAGTCTCCAAATTTGGAAAAATTCAGGTTACTGAAGCCGTCAGAAGACAGGGAAGGAGCTAAGATCAAAAGCCAGTTATTTAGAGACTAGAGGTCTGTATGGGCCTAATTTTAAAATTTTACTTGGCTTGAAAATATTAAAATTTAACTTGGCTAAATCCCAAGAATTTTTCAAAATAATTCACCTGAACCTGACTTGTCCTGAAAATCCTCAAAATCAGCCACAAAGATCCTCCGCCTAAATTTTTTTACAACACATTGAAGCCTGTTTCCTTGGATGATGATCAAAATTTGCTATTTAAAGAATTAAACGCAAGTTATATTACACAGTAATAAATAAAAAAGAACGCAAATTTGAAAAATTTGTATAAATCAAAAATGAACATTACTATAAAGTGAGTTTTTATTTATCATTTTTGTTTGATAATCAGAGATGAAATAAGAAAATGGCTTTTCACTGAGATTATGTTTAAAAAAAAAAATGCTTTTTACACCCATTTAAGTTATCAGTTAAGAATGCAATGCCTCTCTTGTTAGAGCTCATTAGCAACAAATATTCTTGACTGTAGTTGCAGCTAAACAAACATGTAATATGCAACAATTATTAGTACAGTCAAACCCCTTTAAACTGTCACCCCCATTTTTACAGTCAGTTATAAATTCCCCGGCAGGAAACTCATTCACAGTATGCACTTTGAACCCTTGATTAGCGGTCATCCTCAGATACGGATGCGGACACTATTTTAATGGCTCATTCCAATAGACTAGAACCTCTGTACGGACACAATCAAAATTTAAATTTTCTATACCAAAGATAGATTCCCAGGAAAAATTGCAACTCACTTGAATAAGAAAAACACCTGCAACTACAACAATGGTTATTCACTAGGGACATTAACAGCAAGCAATTGAAAAGGGAGATAAAGAAAGAAGATAAGGACTAACGAGAAGTTCCCCACCCCTAAGTCGCAGGGCACGGTAGCCCATTGGTTAGCGCGCTGGAGTTGCACTTGGTAGGCCCGGGTTCGATTCCAGCCACTGCCAAAACTGCCGCCGTGTTCACGCGGAGTACGATCACGTTAAACATGTGGGTCCGTAAGTCCTTCCGAGAGGTTGGTGGTAGGGGAAGGAGGGTACGGTCCCTGTGGATGCCTCCCCCACTGGGTTCCGGTCTAAATTGGGTGGCACTTCCCGGCCGTCCAAACGGTTACCTTACACCTTTCTGGTAGGTCGGACAGTCTGGGTCTCAACAACAACCCCTAAGTCGCAAAGGAGTGGGATTCACTTCAAGGGAAAAACTCGACTAAGACTACAAAGGGTACGGAAGTGGAGTGCGCATGGCCGCTAAATTAACATTTAGTGCAGTGCCTTTCGAGAATTTGAAGTCACATCGGCATTGAGGTCATAGAGTTCATATGTGTATGTATAGTCACCCTTCTTTCGAAATGGCCAGCATTAGTAATCGTCGTGCTCTGTCTCTGAAAGATAAAATTGATGTTTTTAAGTATAATGAAAAACAAATGTTCGATCAACGCTTTGGATGCAGTTGAATGGATAAAATCCGCTTGGAATAGTGTAAAAGAAGAAACAGTTTCTAACTGTTATCAAAAAGCTGGTTTTAGGGAGTTTGAAAAACTTCAGACTGATTCAGATGAAGATGAGAAATCTAGAAGTTTACAGAGCTTGATGGGAAAATGCCAGATTCGTGGGCATATCATCTGAAGAATATGCTCCTATGGATGCAGATGTGATGATAGAAGAAAACAACAGAGAAATATCCGATATTGTCAGGGAATTTGCAACAGAATCATCTGAAAAGGAAGAAAGTGAGGAAGTAGGAGTCCAGTGTGCAGAGCAAGGAGTCAGCATCAGAAATTACTCTGAAGTTTTAAAAGTGTTAGATGGACTAAAGACATTTTCCTGTAAGCATAATGATGGAAAGGCATTAAATTTAGTCTCACAACTTAAAATATACTTCGAAGGAGAAAGACTGGTGGCTAAAACCCACCAAGCATCAATTGCTCAGTTCTTTCCCCAAAGGTAAATAAATTCAATGTATACTACTGTACGCTTTTTGCATATGAGCTTACATGTTGTGAATTTAATTGTTTTTATGAAACAAATGTGCATGTTCATCACCAAGATCGCAGCTGGAGGGTTGGAGTTAACCCCGATGAAAAAT
The DNA here is from genome assembly GCA_951213105.1 of Amaurobius ferox. NCBI lineage: Eukaryota > Metazoa > Arthropoda > Arachnida > Araneae > Amaurobiidae > Amaurobius > Amaurobius ferox. The sequence goes on along the minus strand of OX578143.1, from coordinate 65,313,838 downwards.
TTAACAATGAAAAAGTACAAGATAAAGATCTAATCAGGTATAGTATCAAAAACAATGTTCAACCTTGCCCCCCCCCCCCCCCCCCCAACACACACACATGAAATCAAATTCCGGCTACGGGCCGTTACCTTAAAATTGTCCGTTACCTTAAAATTGTTTTATGTTCTCAAAAATAGGTATGTTTCAATATGAGGAATTTAAAATGATTAATATGTAATATTTGATCTAATTTAGAACGATCCCCTCTTTTACAGTCACCCCTTGTTTAGACAAATTTTTCTGTCCGGAAAGTGATCGTAAATGAGAGGTCATACTGTATTTTTAAAAACATTTTAATGTGATTAAACTTCCTATGCATGTATACATAGATATTTTCTTTGATTATGACATGTTATGAATATATTGAAAATTTAATAATGTTAAGGTAAAAGTGTATAAATAGTATACATAAATTCAAGGACAATAATTTGTTTTATCCATATATTAATTTTAAATATTACAATTTGCTCAAATAAATTTTCATTCAATATTTGTTATCAAAAGAAACCAACAGAACTGTGTTTTAATTTAAGAATATAATTTATTTATTGTTAATAATTTAGAAATATTTGGAATCCAATAAAGAAATTGAAAATAAAATATGTGTTACATTTTAAATTAAACAGTACCTATTGGATTTCATATTTTCACCACCAGTCAGGCAATCATAGTACAGAAATGATTCAACTTTGTTGTGATAATTTAAACATACCAAATTGCAACTAACACCTGACCAATGTCAAATAACTGAATGATCATTTCCTCAAAAATTAAATTTTTATGCGTTTCTTCCCTATTAAACTCATAGGTTGCATGATGTTACGATACATGATACACTCTTTTGCAAAAAAAACAAAGCACCATAAAGAAAGTGACTGTTTTTATTGAAATTAAATATGTGTACAACTCATACACAAGTAATGAAATGATTATAAAATCAAGGCCGCAAGACCCATTAATTGTTAGCAACTGCACATTGAATTTTCAAATCAGTAATTGGTGAAACCCCCCTTGGTGGCAATACATGCTTGTATACGTCTGGGTAAGGAGTGATAAAGTTGCCTAATGTCATCCTGTGATACATTCTGCTAGGCATTCCTCAATTGTTGCTCCAGATCTGCTACATTTCGGGGTGCCTGAATCTGGCGGCCTAACATGTCCCATACATGCTCAATTGGCAAAAAGTCTGGTGACCTTGCTGGCCAAGGAACACTATCAACAGCATGGAGATAGTCCACAGATATGCGAACCATATGTGGCATGGCATTATCTTGTTGGAAAATGGCCCCAGAATAACATGCCATGAAGGGTAACGCAAATGGCCACAGGATTTCACCAATATATTATTGAGCTGTTAAAGTTGTATGCAGGATGACTAGGGCGACCTGCTGTTGTAAGAGATAGCACCCACACCATCACACCAGGGGCAATGGCTGTGTGTCTGTATAAAACAAAGGCTGATTGGGACCACTGGCCCTGGCACCTCCACACATGTACCCGATGGTCATCTGCTGAAAGACCGTGATTCATCACTGAACATTATGTGATGCCAGTCTGCTGGCAGCCATGATGCTCGGCTAGGACATCACTTCAAACGACTTTGTTAATGTTGTATGGTTATGAACAGAAATCTTAAAAGGATGCCGTAAGCGTTACCTCACCTCAGTCAAGCGCCGTGAGATGGTGGAAGGTACCACGGGTGGTATGGAAGAGACTGTAGCACGTTGGATGGTGGACAATGATGCCGTTGGGCCAGTTTGGGCTTGCCGCACAATCATCTGATCTTGCCTCGCATTCGTACACCTTGGCCTTCCAGATCCTTCATTCTGCCGATGAGTTCCTTGCAGCAACCATTGCTGCCAGCACCTTTGCACAGTAGTGTCGTTCGGTGTAGGTGGCAGTCTATTGCTCTGTATGACCAGCCAGCTTTATGCATCCGGACTATACGACCACATTTGAACTAATTTATTGCTTATAAGGTCTTTGGCAACATCGTAACAGCATTATTGGTTTTGTCTCCACGGAACTGCGATGCCGATAACAAGCAAAGATAAATCGGCCACATTTTTAACCTGTTTTATAGAATGTTAGTTGCGTAGTAGAAACGCATGCTATGACCAAAGTTAACACGCATTGGTCTTGCAAATTTAATCATTTGCATACTTGGTATATGGGAATTTGCATGCAAAATTTCAGGTTGATCGGATTATTTTTTAGGGGTGCTTCCTTTTTTTTGCAAAAGAGTATATGTGGCACCTTGGCATTGTATATTTATTCTGCTGTATGCAAGCAAGAACATATTACTTTCCTTATATACATAGTATAATGTATAACGAAAGCATTGTCATGAATCAAAAATTCGAATTCGAATTTTCGACGGGAGAGTACATTTCTAACATCCCTGAATACGAATCAAACATTTTTGACGTTATGTCTGTGCAGTCGATATCTCATGAACGAATGGAGCAATTCGAACGAAATTTGGTACAAAAATTACAATCCGGGAATACTGGAAGCCTATTGTTTTTAAATTGAATGTTCAGAACCCCCCCCTAAATGTTTGATTGAAATTTTGAAAAAATCGTCAAAAAATCAAAACTTTTAATAAAGTTAAGTAAATAGTCAATTCTTACATAGTTTTTCATTAGAAAACGACTGACACAAATTTTAGAACACTAGCATGAACTGGTTTTTGAGATATTACACATTTTTCAAATAAATTTATCAAAATATCACATAGAATAAAAAAAAAATATTAACTATTATGAAATATGTTCACTTTTCATATGTAATATTATGTGATAAATTTGGTGACATCATTCTCGTGTATCTAGCTTGTTCCATTCATGAGAAAAGTTAATTTGGGTAATATTTTTGTATTTGAACATCAATAGTCATCTATCTGCTAAAAGAATAACTTATTTCTCCATCCTTAGTGCTTAGCGAGATTTTGGTGGAATGTCGCCCAACTTGGCAACTTTTAAAAATGTTGCCAAATTAACAAATATGTTGTCAAATTGATAAAAATGTTGCTAAATCAATGAAAATGACGACTATTGATGAAAGTTCAATATCTTGGAAAGAACATAAGAGTAGACTATAAGAATAACCCATTTCTTCATCCGTAACAATTCATTTTTTGTTGTTCTTATAAATTTTTTCTGTTTTTGGCTTTTTAATTTATTTTGACCCAGACAGACTTGAATTTATTAAAACGTGGCACTTCCTTTCAGGCCTAAGATCACAGGTCAGGTTCGAGCCTATGCAGACCTCTAACTTAGACCCCTTGAGATTAATATAAACTTAATTTAAATCTGAGCCCCCCCCCTCCCAATTTGAATTTTAAAATATTCCATTGGAAAAAACCTAATTTATTCCTTTTTAAATGAGAGGGGGGTGGGGACCTAATTTAGACTTTTGTAAACTAAGAGAAGAAATTAAATAATTCCGATGCTGGATCAAAATAAAGTAGAGCCCTTGTGTGCATATTCTTAACAAACCCAGTTTAGTAAACAAGCTTGCAATGAATGATAAATTTTACAACAACAAAACAGCATTGTTTTTACTAAGAATTAAAATTACATAATCTAAATTGCAAAATTAGAAAAAAAAAAAATTAAAGGTACCATGCAATTATTTTTTTTTGTTTGCCCATTTATTTCATACAGTCATTCGAATTTTCAGAAAAATCGGAAGTGGAAATCCTTAGTGGACCATCTCCTCCAAAATTCGATGCTGAATCCATATCAGTCATCATCTTTGCTGAACCAATAGAGTCCTGGGAAATAGATCTTGTAAGAAAAATGTATATTTTTTAATTGGAACTAACATTTCTAGAACCAGAAGTAAAATTCCTTAGGGACACCCCTACTTTCAACTGAATAGTATTTAATGTTGACAGATTCTAAAAACAAAAAAACTGTTTCAAGGAAACATTTTAACTGGAAATAGAAAAGAATTATAAATTGAGATCCTTAATCCTTAGTGTGAATCTCCCAACCCCCTCGGAAACTTGATTCTGAATCCATATCAGTCATCACCTAAGCTCTATCTATAGTTGATTCTGAGAAATAGATGTTTCAAGGAAAATGAAAATTTTTAAACCAGAAATGAAAAAAGAACAGCAAGTGGAAATCCATAGTGAACCCTATACCTTCTTCAAAATTCAGTCATCATCTAAGACATATCTATAGTAGATCCCGAGAAAAAATGCCTAAAAATTTATCTAGTAAAAACATAGATGGCAAATTAGATTGCCATCAATAATTGAATAAAATTTGAACATATCTTTAGCATAGGAGTTACAGCCATACTCCCCCTCTCCCTTCTACTCAGATTTTGATGCCATTTAATCTCAGCAGAGAAAAAACTGTTTTAACACTAGACAGATGGAAGCGGTTATTTTGACCACACTTTGAGAAATGATTCCTCCAAAATGGTTAATCCCAGCCCATTGAAATTTTATGACTTTTCAGAAAGTTATTGAAAACATAGAGGAAAATAAGAAAAGTCATAAAATTTCAATGGGCTGGGATTAGCCGTTTTGGAGGAATCGTTTCTCAAAGTAGTCAGTCAAAATGTTCGCTTCCATCATTCCTAGTGTTAATATATAAAAAAAGTATAGGCAGTCTTGATTAATATTAAATTTATAAGATATTAAATTTACAAGGTACTTAAGATATTGCTACTACTTTTAAGATATTTCATAAATTTCTCATCTTCTGATTGTAGTGCCTGCTATCCTTCCATTGGTATATCAAGCATTGGGGCATAGCTGATAATTAGTTTCTTCCCTCTGATCTCATTGCAGGGTTCCCACTCTTTTTTTCAAAATAAAAAATAAGGAGTTTCTAAGGACCCAATTAATATTTTATAAGGACTAATTGAGATAGGCCGTAAACCATATTGCGGCCTTCATTGCACTACGGAAATGTACTGGGGTGTGATGTATATACATATTTGTAGAGCTAGAAGTTGTCCTATATTTCCTATATATTTTTTAAAATAGGAAAAACCCCAGAAGCAGCACTTTTTCCATGTTCTGCATGTGTTGCCTTCCTTTGTTCTGCATGTGTTGCATGCAGAACAAAGAAGTCTTGTCACAAAACATAGAAAAAATTCTGCTTCCGGGGTTTTTCTCATTTTAAAAAATATATAGGAAACATAGGACAACTTCTAGTCCTGTATTTGGAAAGAAACTAAACCCTTTTTAAAAATTCCGCTAGTTCTGCGGTTTTCCTGTTCAATTGGGCTAGTTTTTTCAAAGAGTTGTAGTAAAGCATGACGGAAATTTTTCTGTTGCAGATTTTTGGGTTATTTTCAGAAAAGTCCGATGATTTATTTTGGGGGCAAATCTTGACGAATTTTTAGAAGGCCAGTAAATTTTATCTTGGAATTTCGGTAATTTTATGAATTTTTGTAGTTTTTGGCAACATTGCGCGAAATCTCACAACACTAAACATTGGGCTAGTTTTCGTCAATTTTTGGAAAAGACCTTGTAACATTGGGATATTGGGCAGTGAAGCTCAAAAATAGATAGAAAATGGAAAAGTGATCACATCACTGGGGGAATTCCCTTGGATAAAAAATTAGGTGAGATTATCCTACCCTAACTTCAAAATTAAGTGGGATTTTAAAAATTAACACAAGTATTTTTTTTTTTCTGAGTGGGATTTAGCAGCAAATTGTGGGAGTCGCACTCTAGGGAGAACCCTGATCATGCTCCAATTTTGGGGGAAAATAGGAGCGTTGATGAAAACTAAGTAGTTTTAAGGGCCCTTAAAAAGGAAAGCTAAAAATAAGGAGTTCTTAAGAACTGTGGGAACCCTGCATTGTGTTCTTTGACATTTTTGGATAGAAAGTTGCCCTAGTCATTACATGAACATGATGATAGAGTTTATTTTATTCTACTCCTAGATGATGAATCTCACTAGTAGCATGATTATTAGTGAGAAAAAAAAATGCACTGCCAATCTTAGTTTCTATTGAGTATGGTTTAGTCTTATCTTAGTCTCTATTGAGTAATGTTTTGTGCAAAATCTTTGTTATAAAAAGTTTGCTTCCTATTTACTTTTTTTTCTCTCTTTTATCTAATATTTATTTTATCTTTCTATTTCTTTTTTTCTTTTTTCCTTAATTATTTTTTCTATTACAAATATTTATTTTCTATTATTTCTATTTATTTACCATTTACAAATTATAAATATGATCATGGCATGTTAACATTTCAATATATCTTAAAAGTATATTTAAACCAGGCGAAAGAGATATTTATTAGGAAAGGGCCAAATATGGCAGTTTTGCGAAAAAAGGGATGCCTTTCATAAGACTTCTAAGGGAAATTGCATAATTTACATTACATGTTTAAAAACTTCAGAATCTTAAAAAGAAAGTAAGAACATAAAGAACCCTTGTATTAGAAATGAAATACTTTTAATTTAATTACAAATTTTTTAAGTCACCAAACTATTTAAAGCCATCGCTACATAATTTTCTACATTGATCAGAAAAAGTAGTGAAGTCATACATAAAGGACCCAATTAAGGTTTTAGTGTAGGGCATCCTAAATTAGTGATCCACCTCTGACTGTCACATTGGAAGTAACTAGAGTTGCTACTTAAAGCCAGAATCAAAACCGCTACCACCTGAATCCTCGGACCACAGGGATACAATGACACCTTTTTAATTTAGACCCAGTAAGTTCATAATAGTGAACGTAGAAAGATGAAATGGCTTCTAGGTTATACCCAACAAATTATTATACATAATTTTCTAGAAGGAACACTTTCCATATAAAATTGACTTTTTTCATTTTCTAAACAGGAAATACATAAGGAAATAACCATTTAGAAAATAACAACACCCCTATTTAGGTTTGAATTAGCATCTCTACCACGTAGATTACAGGGGTACAATAATATCTTAATAATTTATATACATTAGGTATGTAATGGTGAATATACAGAATGGTAAGACAGTTGATGGCTGGTATGTTAGTAAATATTTTCTACTGTAATTTTCCAGAAGGAACATATTTTTGCATATTGATTTTAACCTTTTCCTTACGGTGGTACAACAGTTGTACCACTGAAAATCTCTTCTTCTAGAACGGCGCTGGTTCAACTGCTGTACCAGTCTTTTTCACCCACATTTTTCTGGGAAAGGAGAAGAGCGCCTATTGTACCCAGTTGAGTGCCTTGAAGATTGCCTGCGGCCCTTCCTTCAAGTTTCTCCTGACTGAAGGGGGAACGACTTACGAACAAAAGACAAGGTCATTGAAGGTGTTTATTTAGAGGGGTGAAATTTTCAGTTATTTTGTCGTTCAGGAGTTGAAAAAATGGATTCTTGGAGCCGTAAAGTAAAGGTTAAACACAAGTGACAGTAGAAAACAGATATTCTAGAAAGGTAATGTGTTCTTTAATGAATGACTGTTTCTTTTTTTAATTTAAGTCAATGTAAAACTAGATTTTTTTTTTAATAATGTGTTTAGAAGTAGATTTAGTAGTTTAACAGGATGTGTTAAAAGTATGGAAGCAGAAATTGAATATGTTAAGTGAAACAACAGTGAAAAAAGACCATAGATACAAAGACAGACAAAAATTTAATTATTCATACTTTATAAACTTTTATGTGAAAAAAGTCTTTTATGGATTGCAGCATGACACGACATGAATAAATCTGTGATAACAAAATAAAGCATAATAATTGCACTGACATATTACTATTTGCAGATTTAAATACATTATAATCCTACATAACTTGGAATTTTTACAGACAAATTGATATTGATATTGGCTTTTTTAATATAAAGATATCCTCTTATACTATATAAAGATACTAGTAAAAAATTATAGTAATAATACATTAACTAGTAAAAGCAAAACCTAACACAAAGCAAAGAATAATTTGATTTAAAACAAATGCCCATATTACAAAATTCTCTTTAAACACCACATATATGATAAAAATATTTGAAGTAAAAGAATTTCTCTCCACAGCAAGTATATTTCTATTTTAACTAATTATGTTCCAAATTATTAATAAATGAACTGTTCTATAATTGCTATTACGCTTTTACAATCCCTTACTATAGACAAAATGCAATGATACTAAAGTACGTTTCACATCTTTATTAATCTTTTATTTCCTACATACATGTATAATGTATAGGGAAATTATTGTGACGGGAAGGAGGGGGGTCTAAATTCAAATTTGAGTCTTCAATGCAAGAGCATATTTCAAGTTTCCATTAACTCAAATCGAACGTTTTGAGGTGATGTCTATGTGTGTGTCCTTGAGTCTGTGTATGCAATATTTCATGAACAAATGGAGCACTTCAAATATAATTTGGAACAATTATTACATTGCATAAATAGTGGCACCATATTGATTTTAAATGCGATCAAACATTTAGAAAAACCTTAAATTTATAAATAAATTTTTGAATAAAATCATAAAAAAAACCCACCACGACATTGAATAATGTTAACTAAATAATCATTTTATAAGTAATTTTTTACTAAATGAATGACACAAACTTTAGAATGCTAACTTGGACCGTTCTTGAGATATTACACATTTTTCAAATAATATACCTAAAAAACTGCATAAAAATGAACAGTATTATTAAATATGTAACACTTGGCGATAAATTTAGGTACCTTGGTGACTAATTTGGTGAAATATCACCAACTTTATATTTTTTAATGTGCCAAATTGATAAAAATGTTACCAAATTGGCAAAAATGATGCTAAATTGATTATTTACTAATTAACATATACAATGGGATATATTGCTTAACAGAATTAGCAATATTTCTAATTGCTCAATTAGATTTGTGTGAAATATAAGTTAATTTAATACTTCAAAATAATTTTACATGTTGTCATCCAGAAAAGCACCAAATATCAGTGTATTTTTAAATGTTAAAAACAGTGTGCCCCATGGATCTTGTCCATCATTATTTCACGTTGAAAGTAAAGGATTTGCACTATATGGGGAAAGTTATGTGCTGTCTACATCAGATTTTTTATTCCAGAAATTAATAAATTGCTAAATTCCATAATGAAAATTGTGATTCTTAATAAACGCTTGATTAAATTAAGAATGTTTTTTGACAAGACGTGTAATAAATTTCGCGGAAAAGCCAACATTTAAAGAGATTTTTTATCTCAATGTTGCTTTTCTTGATATATAGTTGAGTGCGAGTTGGAAGTTATCAAAATATATTTTTGAAAATTTAAATTTTTAATGTCACTTATACACACATTTAATAAATTTTAGTTATTCATATACATATTTAATAAGTTTTAGTCATAAAATGGCAAATAAGAATATATTTTATACTTCAATAATTTCTTATGTATTTCAAAATATAGATTAGAGTTCAAAATTATAATCAGGGCTAAAATCCATAATGTCAAAAATGAATCATTCTTTGTAAAACAGGTATCAGTCAAGAATACCGGTGTACTGATTTTTTGTGGGAAAATGCCCACAGTTCTACCTATAAGAAATCTTTTGCCAATTGTGGGCTCTTTATAGAAAATAAACACTCCAGATTGATGCTTTCTTAAACAAAAAATAATTCAAATATTAGCAATTTCTTTTGAATAAAATTAATACAATCTCAAATTTTACCTGCTTTCTGAGTAGAATGACAATTATGTTGATGTTCTAAAGGTGGGTAAACAATAAACGGATTAAGCAGGCCCCAAATTAAGAGTGGAGTCCTGAATTTTCAAAAAAATTGATTAAATTAAAAACTATTACAAAATTTTATCTAAATTCTGGAAAATAATATTTTTATATTTAAAGAAATAATAAATACTGTTATAGAGCAACTTTGTATTAGGGGGCCCACATGACGTATTTCTAGGTCTCCTTTCAGAAAATTTGAAAATAACATAACAAAAATTGAATTAGAAAGAATTATTGGCTAAAATCTTTATCTGTCAAAAGCAGTGCTGGATTAAGGTTTGGGGGGGGGGGGGGGGGACTCCAGGAATATGAAGCATAGTATGAGTTGCACTCAATACCCAATTTGGGCACAGTGCTATAGAAGATTTGGTGTCTTATATGAGACTATATGATAGGTATTGTTCTTAATTTGGTGGAGTTATTCAGTATAGGTTCCATTTCTGTGATTTTATATTTTATATCAATTTTATATTTTCTTTGTGATTTTATGTTTTATATAAATTTTAAATTTTATTTGTGATTTTATATTTTATATCCAGTTTATATTTTCTTTGTGATTTTATATATTATATCAACTTTAAAAATAATAATAAATTATTTATTGGTTTTATGCAAATTTGAAGAATGAATTTAAATTATCATAAATGCTAATTTTCATAAAATTATATAATATGAAATTTGTAGGTGTATTTATTGTGTGGTAAAAGAAATATTATTATTGTTATTATTTTTATTATTATAACATCAATGTGACTTCACCATATACAAGATAAAAATGAAACATTATGTAGTCACAAAATATGATATGTCATAAGGGTCCTCAAGAATAGTACAGTTTTGGGTCACCGATCATGTAAATCAGCTCCTGTGACGTTAAAAAGAAAATTATGCAAAATTATTTTCAGATTGTAACTCCAAAAACTCATGAAATAGATGTTTTATGAACATTAAAAGTAAACAATATTTTACACTTTTATTGGGGCATTAAGGATTAAAATATTCAATGTTATACAAGTTTGACTTTATCTATAATTTCTATTACAAATATGCAAGATCCTCAACTGTCAAACTTTTTCCCAAAATCAGAAAAACATTATAATTACTTAATTCAAATTAAGTATATTTACAAACTTTATCATATCTTTGCAGCGAGATCAAAGATTACAAGTAAATGCTCATTTAATGTTGTGTGTTAAAAAAAAATATATTAACACAAAAGCAAGTGTATAATGAAAAGAAAAATAACAGTATATATTAGCAGTATAAATATTTTAAGGAAATTTAAATGTTATATACACTTAAAGAATTAAAGGTAGTATAAATTTTCAGTTTTATGAAGCACATTAAAAAATAAAAATACATATAAAAGTAAATTTCTAATTATAACCATAATTGTTAATAAAAATGATTGAACTTAAAATCAGCAGTTCACAATCCAAAATATTTTAATTTTCCTGACTTTTTTTTTTGCCATTTTTTTTTTACACAAATTCAATCTACAATTAAATTTTTCTGAAAGCTTCAGATAGACAGTAATCCATATGCTTTAAAATCTAGGATAGTTTTGGGTATAAGAAAAAAATGTAACAAACTGTACAATTTGCAATAGTATTTATAATGATGATGATGATTTTATACCTAAATGCCATTTGGGAAATTTTATTTTTACACACACAAAATGTGTGTATATATACATATATACTGAAATTAATATAAAAAATAAATATATATAGTTTTACATTCCATACCCAAGTAGGTAGCTAATAGTAAACTTGATAATAAGTATGATTTTTCAAAATGTATTTTATAAAATGCCTGATTTTATGATGTATTGTGTTTATTGAATTATTAGTCAACTATTTTTTTTTTATCAGTGTTGAAATGAAAACCTATTACAAGTACTATAGATTCCAAGCAATCCATGAAATCACAGCCATGAATTTTGGTAGAAAGATACCTAAGGAGAAGTTTGGAAAAATCTCAGCATGATTTTTTAAATTCAATTTAGTTTTTTCTTTATTTAATGTTAAAGTAAAATTTTGAGTCATTTTCATATTAATTAATTCATAATGGTTGAAAAAAATTATCCCTGTTTTAATCTTAATACTTTCCTAAAGTCTCCTGAATGATCTTTTAATAAAGTTTAAATAGTATCTAAAATGTTTATCTGATTTTTAAAAATATTTTTAAATTAAAATAAGTAAAATTCAGTTTTATATTTTGACTTTGTCTTGCTTACTAATAATACGAATGTGAATTTTGATGAACATAAAACTGCAAGTGTCTGTCTTCTATGAAAAAGAAATTAATGTAATGTCCTTTCCTGAATTTTAGTAACTTTTTCATTCAAAACAAAATTATATTTCTGTACAGAACTCTAGAAAATGTTGATTTCAATGTAAGTGACACTAAAGAATTCCATGCCATGTTACTATAAGTGATTTTAAATGACTAGTAACCCAAATTTTTTTTTTTTTGTAGGCATTTTTATGCAAGATTACATTACATAAAATCATAATTAAAAGATGATTTTTAATTGGTTATTTTTTTACTTGGAAGCTAGTTTTACACAAAGCTTGGTGGCTTATTATTAGCTGTAACCTGCCTGTGTAGTAAAAAGGCACTGGGCATGTATTGGAGTTTGGGGTACAATGGGCGAGCTAAAAATGTACTGCTGCAATAATTTCCCTCTATAAAGAATGTTTTTGGAGATATTTATATCAAAACTTTGAACTGGCTAATGAAGGAGACTATTAAGTAAAAGATAAAAAATAATCTTTTTTACTACTGATTGCATCAAAATTTTAATTAGTAACATTCTTTCAAATTAAGAAAAAAAAAATTCAAACAATTTTGCAGTAGATACAAGTAAACAAAGCAGATATCAAATGCATAAAAAAATATACACAATGTATATACAAACCATTATAAAAGTTTTAACTGTTACTACTGTGATTGAAAAACATATAGTAACAGACAAAATGGGTTTTTACTCCTTTTTCGACACAGCACTGTTACAGTTTATCAACACAGCACCATCAGATTCATTTTCATACAACTAACATGACACAATAGACAAGAACAAATACATGAGATATGAACAAATTCATATTAAATTCAATACATATTTACACACCACTCAAATGTCATTCTGTTGACATTTAAATAAGCAAATAAACCATTTTGCCTACACATTGTGTAATGATGCACTGGTGTCCTAAAATTCTCCCAAAACTGAATGAATGCATGGCTTTATGTGCACACTTCAAATGTAATAAAAAATGAGGGATGATTTATTATGGTAATTCTTGCTGAATTGTTAAGAACCAGAGAGACTACTTTGCTATCCTAAATCAAATTTTAACTTTTCCAGATAGGTTTGTAAATTTTCCAGGTTAAAAACTAACACAGATCACAGTAATTAGACCTAATAGCTATACAGTAAGTAGACCCTCCTGCTATTATTATGAACTGCTATGAACTATCTGCTATTCTACAGAAAATTTTATTTGTAGCATTCGGTGTGAAAGAACTTTGTGAAAAAAGAAAGAAACAAGAAAATGCTGGATAAAATTATTATTTTTTTTTTTTTCAAAATTACAAGGTTTAAAATTTTTTAAGATTTCCATGACTATTCTGACTTTTTAGTTATTTTTTAAAATTCTCTGGCAATTTTAGATTTTCCGTTTTCCAGCTAGAGTGGCAACTTTGTAAGAGTTTAAGATTGAATTTAATTAAGCATAGCAATACAAAATAGGTATAGTAAATTTAAACCTTTTCAAATTACTTAAAAAGCAGCTAAACATTAATTAGTTTAAAGGAAAAGTATGGTGATATTCCTTAAATTTGGAATACTCTATTATTATATTGGTTCATTTAATCATATGATTCTGATCAATTTGACAATGAAACTCATATTCTTTACCCCAACTGCAGCATATTTTGCAGAACATTTTTTTTTTCTCATAAAATACTTTCCCCCATTGTGCAAAAATAAATTGGGGAACAATATCTGCCGAAGCCAGGGCAGGGACATTTTGGAGATTGTTTCCTCCAAGAGCTATAGCAGAAGAAAAGAAGGGGAGTATCAGCAAGGATAAAGAATCTCAGTATCTTATACAAGAAGGTGAAAATTTCTGGGCAGAATAAAAAGAAAGAAGGAGGTGTTCAGGCTGTGGTCAAAATTGGTTCATTGAAGATATCAGTAAGGCTAGCTAAAATTATTGAAAAACAGAAAATGGTTGTAGTGCAATCTTATGTGCAAAGCATACTTGCCTTTCACAGTTCATGTAATTATTAAGGACTTTTATGAAAATTATGGAATCACAGAAAAAATCCAATAAATTAAGAATATACAAAATATTGTGTCAATAAATTAAAAAAAGAGATTACATTATAATAAATAATTTGGCATCATGTCTGATGTTATAATAGTAAAAATTAAGCACACATCCATAACAGAAGGTCTTTATTTTACTTCCTAAGACGTACAAAAGTTTAAAAAAAGGGCGAAAGCGCTTTGGCCCTTTTTTTAAACTTTTGTATGTCTTATAGGAAGTAAAATAAAGACCTTCTGTTGTGGATGTGTGCTTAATTTTTGAGATTACATTAATTATTAAAGTGAATACCTGGGATCAAAGATGCAAATCTGATTAAAATTACATCAGAACATACAGCGAATTTTTGAAACCAAATAATGCTTTAGCTATATGCCTGCCTAGAAAAAAAATATATATATAAATTCATAATGTGAGCATAATATGCCATTAATAAGCAAGTGAGACACATGAACTCCGGCAGCTTTTGTTAGCCTCACCTAAAAAATACAGGGTGTAATATACCCAAAATAAGCAAGTGGGGTGCACAGTGGGGTGCAAGTAGGGTATTTGTACAAAGCCCACTGAATGGGTGTAATACATTTTGGCCCATGCAGTTACCGTAGTTACTATACTGAGACCACCAGGCCACACCTACTGCACAGGTGTAATATGTCTTAAAAAGCACATTCAGCATGAGAAAAAAATATTTAAAAAGAATTCTTAGAATCTGAAAAATAATGCTGGAAAAAAGCATAGCTATATTTATGGATTTTTTTTTCCTGATAAAAATCTACAAAACAAACATGCAAAAGGTTATTAAAAAAAAAGTTTTGAATCATCAAGTTTAATCAAAACTAAAACAGTCAATAACTCTTACATTATAATGCAAAATAACTCATTAACTTAGAAATGTGAAAAAAAAAAATATAAAACATCTAAAAAGTTTGTAATTTTCTAAGTAAAATAAATTCCCTCAAAAGATAATTAGAATGATTAAAAATATTTCTTAAATGGAAAAAACCGTGTCCAAAGTATTCCATAAAAAGAAAAAAAAAATTAAATTTTGAAACAATTGAGTTCACTGATTTGCACCTTGACTACTAGGAATATTACTACTTTTTGTTATGCCATCAAAAATATATAGAGTATATTGATTCCCTGTTGGAAAAACAATGTTTATTTTCCAGAAACAGAAATCCTAAAACGAGCGGGTACACTATTAAACTGGCTTCCGCCCACTCAAACAGCTGCTGTCAGCCCTAGGGCCAGTCGAGTGGTCTGGGTCTTTGACTATTAAACAGCCTTTATTTTTAACCTATACTCTAAATTGAAAAAGAAAGTAAAGCTTATTAAAAAATATTTTAAAACATGCTGTAAATTAATTTATGCCTGAGATCTTAAAATTTATGAAGTCTGCTGGTAATCTGTTATTATATCTGACAATTTGTTAAGGGGATATTATAGTATAAGCAAAATAATGAAAACTCTTTTATTGATTTAGAGGACAGCAAGAAATCCTGCATATATAGTTTGATTGCTGAGCATTTACAACCTTAGAAATTCTTGTTACAGAACATTGGACATAATTCTGCTCCTGGTTCATTACTAGTGAGGAACAAATTACAGAAAATGAAAATTAAAACTGAAATACTTTTTTACAGTACTAATTAACAGGGATTTTTAGTTTCAAAGCACATAAGTAAATAACACCAATAACAATTTTCCCAAAATAAATAAAATTATTTAGTATTAATGCAGTTTACAGTCCTCTTAATATAGTCAAAATAAGAGATGGCTAGCAAATTATGATGCATGATACTTTCATGCTTGTTTTGCATCTGACTTCATTTCTTATTTTGACATTTATGTAAGCCATTTCTTATTGCTATGTAAATATTCAGATTTATTTCTTTGCTTGTGTGCATTTAATTTGAATATATAATGAAAATAAGGGATTACACCCCTTATATTCCTATCAGGATGAATTTATGTGGCATTAACTAATAACAATTGAAATGTTTTTGAGCAAATGTTATGTGCACAGTTGTCTCCAAACTCTTAATTTTGTGGTTGCATTCAAGAAATAGCATGGCTGAAAAAATTTAATTGCCTCAGGAAATTTACTTCTCTTCATAACAAAACATTTTAAAATTAAAATTATAGAGAATTAAAAAAAAATTTCAAATTTCAATTATTAAAAAGCGAATATACTTTTAAATTTTAATTTGAACTATTAACAAAAAAAGGAGGCAAAAGTTTAATATTTATATTACTGAAAATTGAACAAAAGGTTTTTTAAATTTAAATTATCAAAAAATGAACAAATGACTTTTTAAAAATTAAAATGAAGTGTTAAGAAAATATCTTTTAAATTTTATTTATTGTAAAATAAACAAAAGCTTTCGAAACTAGTATTAATGATGCATTTTCATCTATTTTTCATCATTTAGTGTTTGTCACATTTTCCCCAACAACTATGTAGTTACCGATTGGGAAAAGGGAATCCCACCACCATGGAGGCAATTTTAAAAATGTACTAATGAAGACTGGTAAACTGCATAAGTATCAATCATTTTTCAAGGTTTCAGCAGTTTGAACTTTTGCTCAGAAAGGGATGTTTCGAGATGCAATCTGTGCAGCAATGACAAAACTATCATACAGTAAACTCCCAGTTATCGGGCATTCATGGCAATGCTTCTTTTAAGCCGTAAGGCTATTTTGCATTCACATACAGCACCTGATATGGGTCCTAATTTTATAGCATTGGAAAAGACAATTAAAGGTAGGACAACCTTTCACTACTACCTTCCATAAAGCATCGTTAATCGAAACAATTTGCTTTTATGCACATTTGAATAAAATAAAAGGGAATACTAATTAAACAGATATACCAGTTTTGCTTATTGCCATGTGCATAAAGTATTACATTAACCAAATGGAAATAGTTAATTACATTATTTAAACTTCAACCTTAAAAAGTAATGGGAAAAATAAATACAATGTATATATCTAAAATGGTACTTAGCTGCATTTCCACAAATATACTTGAGCTTTTATTTTTTTTTTCTTGACATTTCTCTAGGATCTTATTGAAGATCCACAGCTGTGAAAAGAGTTTAGATTGATTCTGCAATCACAAATTCAATCTCACGATACAAGCAGAATGTTTGAAACATTGATGATGTGAAAAGACACCACAATGATTACCACTGGAAAGTGGTAGAACACAACTTGCAGCACCAATCTCAAAAGTTCAATCAATATCTCGGTTGCATGATGATTCAGGGACTTGAAAACTGAGAGTTTACTTGTAGTTAGAGTTTCTTGAGAAGCTGCACACTGAAACACAGTATTCAACAAATGAAATAACAAAGCAATATTAAGAATTTCTATTATGATTAAAAATTAAGAACAACACACACACATATATATATACATGAAAAATATTAGAATACAAATTAGCTTTATTAGATATTTATAACTTTTAGCTTGTGCTTCTGCTTCTCAGCTGAGAATTCATCTCAAATTGGTGATTTTTTACTTTTTCACAATACATAGAAAATGTAGAGGAGAAGTATGGCAATGGAATTAAAAATGAAAAATTGAGTTTATGTTTCAACAGATTTTTATAATTCGGGTATCATGAATCACAGCTAAAACACAAATTTTATTTTAGCATAATGTCTGTCAATGTAATGTCTGTATACCTTTTAGTTCTTTTTTTGAAAAATTGATTAAATAAGCATTTAAATAACACAATTAAGCATAAGTTGAACTAATTCAATAGTTAAGGAGTCTACTTTATATGTCATCATATTATATTTTGGCAATTTGATATTCATAACTCTAATTTGTTTTAATTAAGGTTATAAAATCACCCCCACCCCCCCAAAAGAAAAAAAAAAATAATAAATCCTTACTAATATTAATAGAAGTTACATTTTATCTGGTGTCTGTGGTCATATTTATGCTTCATTGTTTCGGAATGTGCTAGGATACATGACCAGATTCTCAGATTTCATTGAGACCTCATGTACAGGATCTGTTCAAATAAAATTCTAAATTAAGCTTTGATTGTTCCTAAATTAAGCTTTGATTTTAATTTAATAATCTTTTAAAATGTATTTTTTAGGTCACTTTGAAAAAAGGATAACTCTTACTGCTTTATTTTGCACCAAAATCCGAGTAGCAAATGGAACAATTATCTAACTGTCAAATTTCATTAAAATCTAATAGATAATTTTGAGCCAGAGTGCATGCATTTATAACACACACTAGAAATTGTTTTTCGTGTCCTGGATTTTGAGATAAAATAAATCCATCAAAAACTCTTTTTTGACTTGACAATACTTCTTTCTCTCTCTATATATATATGTGTGTGTGCATGTATGTGTACTATGTATATATATACACTATGCATTGTAAAGAATAAAAAAAAGTAATAAATTCATGAATGTTTTTAAATTGCATATATACACTATGCATTGTAAAGAATAAAAAAGTAATAAATTCATAAATGTTTTTAAATTGCAATTTTCAAGTGAGTTAATTAATTTTTAAGAATTTATATCCACAAAACTGATGTTGAGAAGTATTGTTTTAAAATCCATGCTACTTGTGTGTATATGGTGTGGGTTAATTTTTATAGTCTAATTATTCTGATCAAGAGTCAGATTAAACTCTACACTAAAATTATGCCACAATATATAAAACTAAATGTTAAAGTTAAAAGCCTTTAATGAATATGATAACAAAAGTTTGTTAAAAGTATATATGCAGAAATTAAGAAAATTAGTGACAAAACATACACTTAAAATATAAAAATAAAGTTTTATCTAGAACTTTTAGCTTATACTACTAATATACTAAATATAAATGTTTACATATATACAATACTAATTTCACAGTTATAATAAAAGATAAAAAATTTACAGAATATGGAACAGGTTAAAATAGATAATTTCAGTTAGATAAAACAATATATAACATTTTTATCATTGAATACTGGGACAAAATTAACAAGAAAGGTCAATCATGCATAAAGCATTGATTATGAAACACTTTTCAACTGCAATGGAATTTTATTTAAACGTCTCTAAAATGCGATACATTCAGAGGTAATATTTTAAAAATTATCACAATACTACAATAATTTATTATATTTGAAAACTTAAAACTTCATAAAAAAAAAATTAACTTTATTCAAATGACGTCATTGAAATATAAATCACCTGGCTTTCTATGAAAAATCAGTGAATATTTCATTCATCCATTTTTTTTCATTCCTTTCATTCATCACAAAACTACAATAATTTAGTTTATTTAAAAACTTAAAACCGTGGAGGTAAAAGTAATTTAACTCTATGTTTAAAACTTCATCGAAAAAGTCTGCTATAAAATCGTCTGTGTCTCTATGTGAAATCAATGAATGTTTTATTCATATCAACTATATTAGTCCAGGCAATAGAGACCATATAGGGACCTTACCTGGAAAAATTCATGGTAATTCTGGAAATATGTGTTACGAACCCCTCTCTGTCCATGCCAAGAAGACTGGGAAAGGTTTTTCTCGGCCCGCCATCTTATGTCTTCCAGAGTTTTGCAGCTGGCCACGCAATTTGATACTGCGGACTGCGGGGGGTCAAGGGCCAGATATTGGAGGGGAGGGCGATGGCGGTTGGAAGAAAAAAAGACTTGCTTTGGAGATGCTGAACTGAACAGACGATCGGACTCGCAGAGTCCGGAATAGGATGTATGAATCAATTTGAATCTGGGAAGATGTGTACATATATCTGTAAATATTTAGATGTAATAAATGTGTTAGTGTGAAATGAAAGTGTTTTGCTTAGTATAGAAAACGAACCACCGAACGGGCTCAAGGCGATCAGCAATTGGAAATGAGAGCCGAGTTCGTTACACTGGCGCAGTCGACAGGATAAATGCTAAGTAAATGGAAAGGTGGAATTGGCGTTGGAATAAATTGGATCGGAGTGAGTCATATGAGACTAATTTGTGTGTGTGTTTAATGTACGTAATGGATTATCGATATAGCCTGTGACAAAGACCCCAACCCATAAGAAAGTATGATGACATCTGGTACAGAAGAAGAGGTAAGTGGAAATTTTCATAATTCATGGGTGATGCTCTCTGGGCTAGAGCGGATTTTAAATTAAATGGTAAAATTAGTAATGGTTTAAAGGGGGTCATTTGGTTTGTGGGGAGTAAATTATTGATGGGAGTAAATTATGACTTTTAATGTTTTGTTAATAAATAACGGAAATTCCTAAATGAGCAGTGACATAAGTAATATATGGATAAAGATTTTGCTTTAATATACAAATGTGTTTAAATGTTGTTTTGATAAGAAATTATGGTAAATTTTTGCATGAAATTGTGTTACATTTAATATTAATGAGATATTTGTATGTGGAAATATAATTAATATTATGCATAAGGTATTTTACTATTAAGAGAAATTTAAGTTATATTACTTCTAGGGTATTTGGTTTTATATTAAAGATAAACTATTTCACTGTAAAGGAAAAAATGATATATGTGATTGATAAAAGTGATTTGACATGTGCATATATTATGTATTTTGGGATGAAGGGGAAAAGGCAATATTGTGTATTAAGAGGGTGGTATGGTGTAAATTAGGGTGAGCTATTATTGTGTAGGTAATCTTTGGTTCTCACGCAGTGGTTTAGGATGGCATATTTATTGGAAGAAAAGAAAATTGATCTTGTGAGGCTCTGTTATGAAATAGGCGAGACGGCGGATTCTGAGTGTGAAGTGGTGGAATTAAAAAATATAATTTGTGGGAGCAAGGAGTATGAGGAAGAAGCGATAAGGAATATATTGTATTCTATTAGGGAAGAGAGAGAAGAGAATGAAGAACGGGATAGAGAGAATAAAGAGTGGGAGAAAAGAAAATTAGAGTGCGATAGAAAGTTGAGAGAGTTGGAAAGAAAGGAGCAGAAAAAGAGGGAAAGCGAGATCAAATGGTTAATGTGGGAACTGGGAGTGAACCAGGATAATAGTGAAACCCAAATTACACGGAATACCATTACCCGGAACTATAGCAGCCAAATTGGCAGAGCAGTGAAAAAAGTGCATAAGAACACAGTGTTGTGCTTCGCATGTAAAAAGTTAGGACACTATAGGTATGAATGCCCAGAAATATGTAGTGCGCTTAACAGTAAAGGGCTTAATTCGGAAAAGTCGCGAAAAGTTCAGTTTGGAATATTTGAGGAGACTTGGGAAAAACCAGAATTGCCAAGCCTAGATATTCAGGTTGGGGCGAAAAGCGTTAATAAAATTAAGCGGCCTTTTCGGGTATCCGATCTCCTGAGTCTCAGAATGGAAAGCGAGAATCCCATTATGGAAAATGGGGGTGGGAAGTCTCAGAGAGAGGGGTTTCCTGTGGACAAGCTCTGGAGAGAAAGAGAAAAGATGGTGAGGGGGAGGAGTAATACAATGTTGCGAGTGGACCCTGCGCAGAAGAAAGGAAAGTCGGGGGGAGTTGAGAGTTTCCTGATCATAGATATGTCTAGATCACAGTTGTCCTTGAAGGAAAAGGGGACGATCGAGCAGGCGACCTCAAGTTCCGAGTCCGATAGTGCGCAATATATTAGGGACTGTAAGGAAAGGAAAGGGGCTGAGAAAGGCCATTCTGGGGTTCCAATATCTGTGAGTCCAATTATCACAGAAAAGGAAAATGTTACGAGTAGTTTAGAGACATTGGGGGTCTTGAAGAATTCGAAAGCAATGGATAAGAGTCGAATTACGGAGTGTGAGAGAAAGGAGACGGAGACAATGAACGAAAGATGGGGAACTGGAGAGTCAGTTACAGCCCAACGTGAGACAATAGGAACGGAAGGGAATGAAGTGTGCTCAGCTGAAAGTCATGAGAAAGCCATGTTAGTTAAAGTGGGAACAATGTTGGAAGGGAAATGTGAAGGAACAGGAATTATGGAGGTAGTTACGGGTTCGGTCAGTGAGAAGAAGCAAAGGGCTAGTGGGGGTAGAAGCAAGTTGGCTTCCCTGCGAGACCAATGTTATGGAGGGAATGGATCAATAGAGAAAAGGTGCAGGTATTCACGAGTAAAAATGAAGTTCTTAGTGCGGAAATTTAGGAGATTTAGAAGGAAACAGAAGATAAAATATGCTGGGAGTAGAAACAAGTTTGTTTTCCTGCGAGACCAATGTTATGGAGGGAATTGGTCAAGAGATATAATGTGTAATTATTCACGGGTGGAAATGAAGTTATTAGTGGGGGAATTTGGGAGATTTGGAAGGAAACCGAAGATGAAAATGAAATATGAGAGAGAAATTACATGGTCAGTGGAAAGAATGGAAGAGTGGGTCTCGATTTGTGGGATCAGAAAGTGGATATTGGATGATGAAAAGAAGTTGAGTTTAAATCTGTGGGGGTTACTAGAATGGACTCCCGGGCAGGTGAAATGACGAAGGGGGTTACTGGCTCTATAATGATATATTGTGTGTTCTTTGAATAAAGTTTTGAGCCAGTAATCTAAAAATTGTGAAATTATGGAAAAATGTATGTGAATTGTAGTGTGTTTCATATTATTAAGGTATTTCTATATGTTAGTTTTAAGTGTAAACAGTAAAAGTGGAAATTGATAATTAGTGTTTTAAGCATCATTTTGGTTTGTAGTATGATTTTGTTTTAAGTGCTAAACAGTAGAAGTGGAAATTGATAATTAGTGTTTAAGAATAATTTTGGTTTAATGTATGATTTTGTATCAAGTGTAAACATTTGAATCGGAAATTGATAATTAGTGTTTTAAGAATAATTTAGTGTCTATGGAAATATACTTTTGTGCATGAAATTTAAATTTGGATAATTATTATGTAATGGTTCGATCCTGTCACTGGCTCATAGAGGAATTCCGGGTTGCAGAGAGCATGACCTGTGTGTGGGAATTTCCACTGTTGGGAGGGGGTGCAGGATTTGGACTTTCCAGTCATCGTTGGTCAACGGATGGACTGAAAAGTGGGGGGAAGGTGTTACGAACCCCTCTCTGGGGGGGGGGGGGGTCAAGGGCCAGATATTGGAGGGGAGGGCGATGGCGGTTGGAAGAAAAAAAGACTTGCTTCGGAGATGCTGAACTGAACAGACGATCGGACTCGCAGAGTCCGGAATAGGATGTATGAATTAATTTGAATCTGGGAAGATGTGTACATATATCTGTAAATATTTAGATGTAATAAATGTGTTAGTGTGAAATGAAAGTGTTTTGCTTAGTATAGAAAACGAACCACCGAACGGGCTCAAGGCGATCAGCAATTGGAAATGAGAGCCGAGTTCGTTACAATATGCTTACTTTATATTTTTTGGGTAGTAGAATCTGAATTTTTTACTTCCCACCAAAAATCCCCCCTGCACCCCCCCCCCCCCAATTTGGAGGGGGGTGGGGAACTGTTTCTTTTAAATCAGTTTTTGTGTTTTTTAGGGAAAAAACACCTAGAAATTCGGAAAGTAGACAAAATTTGCAACAAAAAAGGTCCTAAGACATTTTGATGTAGGACTGGGGGGGGGGGGGGGCTACCCCACCTTGGAACATGCGCTAAGTTATGCAACTACGTTTATTAACCACTCATGTCATTTTTACACACTCGCTCTACCGTCTACCCCCTTCATTTTCTTTTTCAAAACTCTCCCCCCCCCCCCATTCTTCCTTTTTTTCAGCATCTGAGAGTCCCCAACCCCCTGCCTCTTCCTAAGGACGAAGAGGGAGAAGTACTTTCCATTGTAAAATCCTGGAAACAGGACGTTTATCCATCAAAGAAACTGTGAAATTTACGATAAAAACCAAGAAAGTGCAATAATGTTACAAGGCAGTTGAAACATGATGTAATAATTCTGAACCTAGTTTTTTGCCCAAGTCTAACTGAAAATGAGAAAAAAGGAGAACAGAGATGCATTTGTTGTTCGTATTATTTATTTCATTTGTACAGGTCAGGACTCCTATTTTCGAGTTTTTTCTGTTAAAATTAGGAACATACGACAAAAACAGGGCTGATTTTATGATTGTTACATCATAGATTGGAAAATATAAATTTATTTTTGTTTTAAAAAAAGAAGAAGTTTTGAAAAATTATTAGACATCTGAGTCTGTTTTTCGGGATAGGTTTAAATTCTTCTTCTCACTTGACTGCAGCCGAGGGCTCAGGTTCATCTATGCCACCTTGATAACTATCAGATCCGTTAAATGTTGCTCCGTGGATTTCACCCAAGTCTGAAAACTAAGTTCATGAGTGACAAAGATAAAATTTGTTTTGAGTCTCGTTTTTAAAGCGGATTGATTGATCGATCGATTAACCAATCGATTTTATTGATAGTGCAGTTGCCAAATCTTGCCGGAAAAAAGCAAAAATTAGTTTAATTATATTCGGAAAATATAAATTTTTTGACTAAACCTGGCAACTTTGGTTGAGTAATTAATGCATTTGTTTGATAGAAAATTTGATAGAGAGGGAAAAGGAGGTAAAAAAACAACTAACCTGACAATTCATCCGTGTTTTCGGACTCTGTACAAGCTGGATCTTCAACTACACATGATTCCTCCAAAATGCTCTCATCACCTTGATCAATCTTGTCAGTCAACAGTTCGAGTTCCACTTCTTGTGGATCATCTTTATCCAGATCCCCGAGGATATCTTCAGGGATATTCTCGCATGAATTGTTGCACTCCAGACACATAATGGAACATTTCAACCCGCTTTTCTTGCAGCCGCACGCGTCGCGGCAGCCTTTTTTTACACCTGCAGGAGATAAGCTTTAGAAGCTTTGGTGGAGTGGGAGGTTTCAAAGTAGTAACAGGAGACAGTCCGTAGCTGGTTTATTTAAAGCCCTATTTTTCTGGTTCCATAACATTTCCTTGCCAAAGTTGGACTTGGTGGTACGTCCTGAGTGAGTGTTGCTCAGGAGCAGCTTCAGTTAGGGGCAAAGAGGCAATGATGTGTTTACTGTTGTACACGGTCTTGATGAAACACTGATGTCTAAAACCATTTAAAGTGTAACAATATCAGAATATCCCTTTCATGCCAGAATATCCCTGAAGATATCCTCGAAGATCTGGATGAAGATGATCCACAAGAAGTGGAACTCGAACCATTGACTAACAAGATTGATCAAGGTGATGAGATCATTTTCGAGGAATGATGTGAAGCTAAAGATCCAGCTTGTACAGAGCCTGAAAACACGGACGAATTGTCAAGTTAATCATTTTTTTACCTCCTTTTTTCTCTCTATCAAATTTTCTATCAAACAAATGAATTAATCCCTCTATAAACCAAAGTTGCAGGTTTGGTCAAAAAATTAACATTTTCTGAACATAATTAAACTAATTTTTGCTTTTTTCCAGCAAGATTTGGCAACTGCGCTATCAATAAAATCGATTAGTTAATCGATTGATCGGCAAAAAAAAAAAAAAAAAAAAAAAAAAAAAATCGATCAATCGATCTATCAATCCGCTTTAAAAACGAAACTCAAAACAAATTATATCTTTCAGGCATGAACTTAGTTTTCAGCTTTACTGACAAATATTTCAGCATGTTTCAGACTTGGGTGAAACCTACAGAGTAACATTTGAAGCAGCTGATAGTAATCAAAGTGACATAGATGAACTTGGGCCCTCGGCTGCAGTCAAGTGAGAAGAAGAATTTAAACTTATTCCGAAAAACAGACTCAAATGTGTCATAATTTTTAAATATTTTTTCTTTTCTCTTTTTTAAAAGAAAATCAGTTCATCTTTCCCAATCTATGATGTAACAATCATAAAATCAACTCTGCTTTTGTCATATGTTCCTAATTTTAACAGAAAAAAGCCCAAAAATAGGGGTCCTGACCTGTACAAATGAAATAAATAATACAAACAACAAATGCTTCTCTGTTCTCCTTTTTTCTCATTTTCGGTTAGACTTGGGCAAAAAATTAGGCTCAGAGCTATTAAATCATGTTTCAACTACCTTGTAACATTATTGTACTTTCTTGGTTTTTATCGTAAATTTCACAATTTCTTTGGCTAGAAAAACGTCCTGTTTCCAGGGTTTTACAATGGAAAGTACTTCCCCCTCTTCGTCCTTAGGAAGAGGTAGGGGGTTGGGGACTCTCAAATGCTGAAAAAAAAAAGGAAGAATGATGGGAGGGAGAGTTTTGAAAAAAAAAAGATGGAGGGGGGAGATGGGAGAGCGAGCGTAAAGGATGTGAGTGGTTAATAAAAGGAGTTGCGTAACTTAGAGCATGTTCCAAATTAGGCAGGTGTCCCCCTACTCTTTGTTCTAAGTCAAAATGTCTTGGGACCTTTTTGTTGCAAATTTTGCCTACTTTCCGAATTTCTAAGTGTTTTTTCCCTAAAACAAACAAAGACCATTTTCTTAAAAAAAAAAAAAATAATTTCGGGGGGGGGGGGGGGGGGGGGGGGATTTCTGGTGAGAAGTGAAAAATTCAGATTCTACAACCCAAAAAACATGAAGTAAGCTTATTTCCAGAACTACTATTAATTTTTCCAGGTAAATTCCCTATTGCCTGGAATATATTACAGACTCCAGAACTAAATAATTTTGTATTAAAGAAATTCAGGAATTCTTATACAACTCATCTTACAGCTTCATGTGTTTACATTCTTTCATAAGTAAAAATTAAGCTTCATTGTAGAAATAATCAAAGTTTGATGATCATTTAAACTCAAATATATTCTAATTGCATTGTTTCAGAATAGATGTACAGAAATTAAGCAAAAATAAAGCGGCTTTATGACTGATACAACACTAAATATAAATTAAAAAGAATTTTAAAAATCACAATTTTGATACAAGATGGATGGCATTGATCGTTTAAACTCAAATGTATTATAATTGTGCTATTTCAGAATATGGATGCACAGAAATTAAGTAAACATAAAGCATTTTTAGGATGGATGCAGCACTAAATATAAATTAAAAAGAACTTTAAGAACCACTATTTTAACACAAGATGGATGCCATATTTTATTTTGAAGTGGTTCATATGATATCTTCATATGATATAGGTATAATTATTATTTAAATTTTTATTTAAAAAACTAACAAATATATTTTGCTGAAATTATTTTTACAATTTTTATGGGATAATTTGAATATTTCCTAAAACTTTCGAAGCAATTTGTGAATTTTAAATACGTTTAAAAAATTTTTGAAAAATTAGGTCCCACAGGGTTCAATGTATTTCATTTTTTCAACCCAGGTACAATCCAAAACTAATTGGTTGATATTATTCCTTTATATTCCCATAGGTTCCACAGACCGTCTGAACAACATACTAAAGTTTCATTTTGATAAAGTCATTTAAAGGCAGTTATCGTGCGAACGGACAGACAGAATGAACAAAGTCATAAACACTTTTCAACTATTGTAAAGTGCAAAAAATGTATAAATGAAATCTAATTGAGTACATAAAATTATTTTGTTGATTTCAACTACATAAATGTATAAAAAAACTGAACTTTGACGTTAATTCTGATATTATTCATTTATATTCCCATTAGTGGTATTATTCATTTATATTCCCATAGGTCCCACAGATCGTCTGAACAACATACTAAAATTTCATTTTGATAAGATTTCATTTTCATAAGATCATTTTGATAAGATGAATGCCATTTTTTATTTTGAAGTGGGTCACATGATATCTTCATATGATATAGGTGTAATTATTATTTAAATTTTTATTTTAAAAACTACCAAATACATTTTGCTAAAATTATTTTTACATTTCTTATGGGATAATTTGAATATTTCCTAAAACTTTCGAAGCAATTTGTGAATTATAAATTCGTTTAAAAAATTTTTGAAAAATTAGGTCCCACAGGGTTCAATGTATTTAATTTTTGAAACCCAGGTTCAATCCAAAACTAATTGGGTGATATTATTCCTTTATATTCCCATAGGTTTCACAGATCGTCTGAACAGCATACTAAAATTTCATTTTGATAAAGTCATTTTTAAGGCAGTTATCGTGCGAACGGACAGACAGAATGAACAAAGTCATAAACACTTTTCAACTATTGTAAAGTATATATATATATATATATATATATATATATATATATATATATATATATATATATAAAATGTATAAATGAAATCTTATTGAGTACATAAAATTATGTTGTTGATTTCAACTATATAAATGTATAAAAAAAACCAACTTTGACATTAATTCTGATATTATTGATTTATATTCCCATTAGTGGTATTATTGATTTATATTCCCATAGGTTCCACAGATCGTCTGAACAACATACTAAAATTTCATTTTGATAAAGTCATTTTTATGGCAGTTATCGTGTGAACGAACAGACAGACAGAATGAACGAAGTCATAAACACTTTTCAACTATGTTGTAAAGTGTTAAAAACCGATATAGTATTTTTAATTTTAGAAGCTGACAGATACTGGCATTGCTAGACTTTCAAATATTAGTTGCTCATGAGAAAAATTTCTTGAAATTTAAGGAAAAAACAAGAAACAGCATTCAAACTGAGCACTAAAAAACAATAATGAAGTTAAAAATCTTAATGAGCTAATAATAATAGAGCCTGCCTCAAACCATAATAAATAAATTACTAATTCCTAAAATATATATATATATATATATACATAAAGCACATAATTGTATAAAAAAAGAGCATTATATAAAATTATGGGGGAGAAAAGAAAGGACCAAAAATTTTAACAGATTGATAAATTTTTATTTTAAGGCATTGATTTTCAAACATTTTAAAAATTGGCTAAAGGTTAAAGGAACTAAGTGACTATTAACATTAATATGTTGAATTAAGGGGAAATAAGAGAAACTCTAGTGAAAAAGCATTGCACTCTCAAACACTTAAACAGAATAAATTAATGTAGTATAATTGTACAGAATCAGGGTTTGCACTTACTCGCATTTTATGCGTAAATCTTGGAAATTTTGAAAATAATGACGTACAGATTTTACAACTGTGAGAGACAATTGACTGGTAAATAAATATTCCATGACCCAAACTGGGGTCTCACTGAAGATTTAGAGTATCTCTTTCTCTAGCCGGGGTAGGCACGTTATAAACATCAGGACTTGTGTGACATGTGTAAATCGGACATGTGTGAAATCGGACATGTGTGAAATCGGACATGTGTGATCGGACATGTGTGAAATATGCATGAAATTTAAAAATCCCATACAGAAAAAAAAAATTGTGGCCTGGAGTTGTACGCACGTATATTTAAGTATGTCCTAAAGACTATCGCAGCCTAAAGACTATCGCAGCAGTCCTGATGTGGGAAAGATGCGATCTTCTTGATGCAGTGATTTTTTTTTTTTTTAAATCTGGTTTTTTTGTATCTCCAAAAAAATATACAAATCTTGTTTTTATCAGGATTTTGAGAAATCTTGCACTTGGATGAAAATAGCAATTTTGGGCTGAAAATTGGCTTAAGAAAAAATTTCCTTTTAGTATATTTAGGGTTTTTTTTATCTGTTTCATTTATCAGTTAGTAATTTATTTCACGACAAGACTATTTAGCAATATCACAAAAATTTGTGTCCTTGTATTTGGTTTTATTTTCAAATATTTTTCCTTTTTACTTTCCATGCAATACATGGTAATGTATAGGGAAAGTATTGGAATCATACTAAAAATCATAACTCGAGTTTTTGACTGATCGGGATATACATGGTTTTGAGACCTCTAGAACACGAAAAAAATATTTTTAGTGTGTGTGTGTGTGTCTGTCTGTGCAATGTATGTATCCACTCTAACTGAAAAACTAATTGTTCGAATTTCATAAAATTTGGTAGGTAAGTCTCTTGCGGATGACCTTGGTGCTGATAAGAATTTGGTAAAATTTGGGATAATAGAACCTGCCTTTTTTTGCAAAATGGTCAGCAAAAATTGACTGTATCCACTCTAGCTAAAACACTAATAGACCAAATTTCACAATATTTGGTAGATGAGTAACTTGTGGGTTACTCTGATGCTGATTAGATTTTGGTACAATTCAGAAAAAAAGAACCTGCTTTTTTTGCAAAATGGCCTGTAAAAAGTGTCAAAATCTAAAATAAAAGACTACATATGCTCAAATGTCTCAATTAAATGCTTGTTTTTTATACATGATTTTTGATGATAAAAATAATATGACTAACCCCATTGTAAATTAAAAGTGCAAATTCAGTGTAATTTAAAATAATCATGGGTGTTATTTTGTGCAATTAAACACAATTTAATGAATATTGAAGAAATAAAGATAACATGAATGTCTGCAAGTAAAGTCATGTGCTGTCCACATGAGATTTTTTCAATCTATTTGTATCAACTGATACTTTCGTATTTATCATGCTTTTTATGCTGGGATATTATCTTTCAAACATATCATTAATGAAATGGGAATATATTTTTAGTATAACATTACCAAAACATTATTAATTTTAGGCATTTAGAATTATTTGATCTTATTAGAAATACATTTGGAGAGCATAAATTAAAATTTGATATATTAGCATCCAAAAATTCCTTTAAAATGACTCACATATTTTATTGACTGACCCGTAATTTTTTTTACCAGTGAGTCAGGTTGACTCATAAAATTTGAAGTGAAATACAAACTCTGCAGAATAAAATAATTCATTATTATTCTATTATAGACAATTATAGAGGATGATAAAAGGTTCAACGACACTCAACAAAATGATACAATGAGTGACATTAATTCTTACATTTTTACCAAGAACTTTAGTATTCAATCTAACAATTTGAAAAATATGAAATACCGACAATACTGACTGCCTTGTACCTATTGCAGGTATTAAATTGACAACAAAATGTAACAATATCATTTTTTTTTCAAGATTCTAATATCGGATGCTTTTAATTTTTATTATGCGATGAAAATCATCATTAATAGTAATGACAAGCATGTTTTGGATTTTATAAAACTATATAAATTAAATTATATAAGCCAATTTAAAAGAAAAGTTATTCAACTAGTAAATATAGTAATAGGTGCTCAATTAAAATAACCATTGCTATAGAAAATTATAAGAAAATAAAAATAGAAGATTATCTTCTGTATCTATACATTTAAATAAATAAATACATGTATTTGTAATTCTCTTTCAAATTTGAAAATATGTTAATTTTAATCATTTATTTAGATATAATTTTGTGAATCTTGTTTTCACGATGCCCATTTTTATTCTCACAAAATGCAAATATATTGAAGGTGTCCATTATATCCTTTGATTAGTTCTAAGTAAATGAACTTATTCCTTTACCAAACAAGCTGCTAACATAAAAATAGAATGTTACAATGCATACTTCAAAGTTTAACTAGGAACTATAATACCACACACAATTCGTAAACGGAACAAATGGACTTTAATTCATGGCTGTTACAGTTATGATCCAATAAAATATGTTTAGCAAATTGACATCTTAATATTTAATTAATTGTATTGCAGTTTAAAATGTCAAATAAATTAAAATTTTTAAGCAAAGCTTGGAATGCATTAGACACAGAAATTTAAAAACATAAAATTTTCTTAGCAAATTATTGCAAAATCAGAAAACCCAAAAGGACAGCTCCTCATTACAGTGAATGAATAAGTGCAAAGTCACACCTTTCGGATTATAAATACAGAATAGATCTCAGTTCATGTTATTTTGAGGACATACAATGGTCAAATGATGGTTCAACAGATCAATAATGAAAAGTTATATATAACTGTATATCAGTAAAGAAAACATGTTTTGAAACTGTAAATTATTATACACTGAGCAGCTACAACACCACTGTTGTGAACAGTTTATTCAGTTCACATTTAAGTACGTAAACTGAAGAATTACAACAAATACTGCTATAGATAATTATGGTGAGTCATTATGAGACCTTTAAGGAAATCCCAGAAGTGTGTGACAGCTTGGGCTTGTGCGGTTGACTGAGCTCCAGTGACCATGAGGTCACGAGGAAGTTTTGTCCGTAGTGATGTTTGTAGTTTTTCCCAATATGTGCCACCTCCAGGAGCTTGGACATCGGAACTGAAATCAATCGCTTCTCCCGTTGAGCGATAATATTCTGAAATTAGACGCTGTAAAGAAAAAGTAGAAATTAATTATAACTGTGCAATGTTTTTACAAAAAAATATGGCAAAATCTGTTTGAGAGAATAGTAAACACACACTTTTGTCTTACTCACATTTTATGCATTGATTTTTGGAAGTAATTATGTTTAATAGCAAAAATTAAGAACACATCCACAACAGAAGGTCTTTATTTTACTTCCTATAAGATGTACAAAAACTTAAAAAAAATTTTTTTTGTATGTCTTATAGGAAGTAAAATAAAGACCTTCTGTTGTGGATGTGTGTTTAATTTTTGCTATTATAACATCAGACGTGATGCCAAATTATTTATTTGATCCGTAATTATGTTTGTTTATGATGTTGTAAATTATATTTGTTTATGATGCTGTAAATTATGTTTGTTTATGATGTTGCTACATTGTTTATGATGATGTAAAAGATTGAAAAATTGAACACTTTAGTGATTCACTACAATAACATTTTTTTTTTTTTTTTTTTGGCAATTCAACATGGTATAAAAAATATAAATTTAGTTGTAACAAAAATAGGAGGAGACACATGGCACTGCACGCTAAACCGTCATGTAAAATTTGAAATAATTTGGTGTCACAGAACCAAATTACCCTTTATGGAAATAATTTTTATAGGCAGGTTTTATAGGCTAATGTCAGTAGTGGCTGCAACTAGTTTTGTTATTATTATTATTATAGAGATCAGGTATAACACCAAACGTTCAAGAGCTTGCTGCCAAGAAACAGAACCGCCCATGCTAACATTAGAATGAGATTCCTTATAAAGTGTTTCACTAAATATATTATTTACACATTTTAAATAACATTTTGACAGAATAGATTACCCTATAAATTAATATAAGTATTTAAACACTTTAACCCTTTTCACAAGCATAAAATTAGAGCATAAATATATTTTAACCAAAGTAGTTATTACATTAAAAAAAAACCATCTATGAAAAGCAACAAAGTATGCAAAACAGCTTGAGTTAACCATTATTTTGGGACAATGTAGAAGCTATAGCACATTCTGTACATAAGAAAGCTCAATTTCATTAGTTGACAAATGTCCAGAATTTCATGCATATATTTTGGGAATTAAGACATACAATTGGTTGTACTTTGAAAAAATAAGAAATAAGTTAGGGATGATTGAAAGGATATATGAGCATTTCTTGCTTTTAATTGTAGCACCCTCTTTGGATCAGAAATACCTAATAAGAGATATACCCAGCATTAATAATAATTTAAAATATGTGCAAATTCTAATAGCATTCTGCATTGTATTTATCTCAAAAAAGGTTCTATTAAAGTGTACACTTATCCCCCGATTTACACGGCACTTGTTTAACACGATTTCGCTTTTACACGGTTTATAAATTAACAGATTTCAAAAAATTGATAAAAATGTATATTCCGCTCCATATACGTCTATACAAAGATTTGGTGACATTTTTGAATTTTATTCCTTTGGTAACACTCATGAAAACAACAGGGGATTCCCTGTGTTGTAAAATATATGCATTTAGGGGAATCCCAGTAATGGGGAATTCCTGTATAGGGAAATCCTGCAGCAAAGCTTATATTATTATGCGTTTATCTTTTGAACTGGTAAGTTTTCAACATTTATAGTTTTTCTTGCATCTTTATAGGTTGCGTAAATTTGTTACGGTTCTATAATGTCAAAGGATTTGAAGAAAAATCAAATGAAAAGAAAAGTTATTTCTTTAGAAACTAAAATTCAAATATTAGACCATCTACGTAATAGAGAGAGAGTAACGGATGTTGCTAAATTTTACTCTATGAATGAAGCCACAATAAGGACAATAAGAAAAAATGAAGACTCCATTAGAAAAAGTGTAGCAGCTGGAACCTGCAGCAGTATGAGTACGACTTCATATGTTAGAGATGTTACAATGGAAAATATGGAAAAAGCCTTAGTGATATGGATAGAAGACCAAACTCAAAAGCGAATCCTGATCGATACCAATGCTGTTACAAATAAAGCTTTGAAGATTTATCAATCACTTAAGAATCAGTCGCTGTCGACTTCATCCGATGAGATGGTATCTTTTTCCGCAAGCCATGGGTGGTTCGAGAGATTCAAACAAAGACATTCTTCACATAATCTGAGAATGAAAGGTGAAAGTGCATCTGCTGATTCAGATGCGGCACAACAATATCCGGCAAAACTTGCCGAAATCATTGCCGCTAACTCCTACACTTCTGATTAGGTTTTCAATGCTGACGAGTCCGGATTATTCTGGAAAAAAATGCCGGAAAGAACCTTTATAGCCAAAGCTCACAAATCAGCTAGTGGTCATAAAGTAGCGAAAAGTTGTATAACAGTTCTTTTCTGTTGCAATGCTTCTGGCAATTATATGATGAAACCATTGGTGATTAACAAATCAAAATCACCATGATCATTCAAAGGAATAAATATCAAAAACCTTCCCGTCTATTGGATGGCTAATAGAAAAGCATGGGTCACTGCCATAGGTTTCAATGAATGCTTCCATAACTTCTTTGTTCCAGATGTCAAAAATTATTTAACTAAAAAGGGTAGTTCATGACAAAGTCTTGTCAACCCGAGATCTTGCCTAATTCGTCAACCATTGAGCCAGAATCGCATCAAGAAAGCTCAAGTGATGAAAGTGACATCATACCTATCAGAAAGAAAAGACTGATAGTACATGAAAGTGATGACAGTGATTAAACTTATAATTAATTTTTAAGGGTCTTTTTGTTTTTTTGTTCTTTGTTCCTAATGTAAAATAAATTAAATATGTTATATTACTACATTCATTTGTTTGTTGTTTTATAAACTAAGTATAATTTTAAGTTTTATAAGATGTCTTACTTTTGGTTTACTTAAATAAATGACTGAATCATGCACATTTTGGGGTTATTTTCGTTTTATACGATTTTACTTAGCAAAATCCAAAATTTCAGTTTACACGGTTTTGTGCAGAACCTATCTTCCGTGTAAATCGGGGGACGGGTGTATATTAATCTTCCTATAATATAAAAAAATATATAAGAAAATCTGCCCTCATTATACAAAATTATCTTCATAGGGAAATCTAAAGGAGAAAACATCCTAATTCAATTTGTAAACCAATTTACAACAAATATGAAGTTTGGCCAATATATGCCAAAACAAAGATCTAAAATAGTAGCATAAAATATTCTTGTACCATTTTTTAACCCATTGCAACAATTCGAAAATATATGAATTTGAAAAACCTTTGCAAAAATAAAAAAGATGACTTAGGCCTGTGATTTTATTCATGGTAAGAATTGATAAAACACAATCCATACTATAATATTCTATATCTGTTAAATTCATTTTTTATTATTTTCTTTATTGGAACCGAAAAATTAAACTAAAACCATCTGTCTTATTAACATATTTGACATGTGCATACTTATTTCTTAATTCGAATGCTAAGCAACACAATATAATTTTCTACAAATAAAATTTCAGAAAATATCATCTGTTCAATAAAAGTATTAATTTTGCTTTTTATTGATATCTCCAACAACCCTGTGAGCTTAGAAACTTTAAACATGGATGCAGTTAGTAAAGAATAGTAAGAATAAGCATATTCAAATTTGAAAAAAATATAAAATCTGTGAATTTGTATATGAAACAGACAGACTTTTTAAATTTATATACAGATATTTGCAGACAATAAGGAAGCTAATTTTCAAATATGAATTTACCATTTCC
This sequence comes from Amaurobius ferox, assembly GCA_951213105.1. Lineage (NCBI taxonomy): Eukaryota > Metazoa > Arthropoda > Arachnida > Araneae > Amaurobiidae > Amaurobius > Amaurobius ferox. Next base: position 65,277,912 of record OX578143.1, on the reverse strand, counting down.
ATAAGAAGATCTTGAGTGAGGAATGAATCATGAGCGATACTATATATCATTTGCATGGGCCTTCCATACTCATGAGGTCTGTGCTACAAAATCAATTAAGCAAATTAAAAACTTTTCGACATAAATGAATTACAATAAAAAAGTCATAATAAACAAATTCAAGCATACAATCTATAACAAATTTTGCAAAAGAATTAAGAAAATAAATTTAAGTTTATGCATACAAATATATAATTTCCACGCAAAATTAAATTTATAAGTAAAAATTAAGTATTTTTAAGTAATCAAGTTGAAACATGAAATGATTTTTCATTTTTTTAAAAAGCTATCAAAAATTGGCAACTTTGATTAAAAGGTAAATTCTAAAATAAGAGGTAATGTAAAACAAAGTATAGCTGTAGGTGTGACTATGTCCATCACAATAAGCCATGGGGTCCAGGACCAACCAGATTGTAAGCTACCATTCATAAAGTGACTCAAAGCTCTGATCTCTCTCTCTCTCTCACTGGATCTCAAAACAGAATTCTACCTACTGAGCTATTCTTCGGCATGTGAGAAAATCTCGCTAACTTTAACATAGCTAACTTGACATTATTTTCTGGAATAGCGAGTGTCTTAAGGGATACGTATTTTCACTTGGGGGGGGGGGGGGGGGAAAGGCCAGAGTGTATACCGATTCAACAATTTCAGAAATAATCTCTCATGCGACACGCCAAACGTTGCTTTATCGCCAGTTCTGGTTTATTCTCGCTACACGTGCAATTGGAGGGGAAAGACGAATTGTTTAATAAAGAATATTGTTCATAATTTGATTGCATATCAGATTGCGTATGAGAAACTTATCAAAATATACAGTAGTATTTCAAACACTGGTTTGATTATTTATAAATCAAATAACAATCCGACTAATGTGGTTTACAAGTAATACTATTAAAATACATGTATTTAAAAACTTTGTGTACTGCATACGGATTGTTTGAAATTAGTTAAAGAAATGTTCGACACACATGCATATAATTTATTATTTGAATGAAACGATTCTAATTTCGTAGAAAATATATGTGTAGAATCCGTATAATATTCAATTCTTATATAGTACAATAATCCGTAACGAAATTTGAAGATTATTTGAAAGGAGGAAATAATAAAATATTTGTCATTTTAAAATGCAAAATTTGTAACATTTTAAGGAAATTTGCTTGACATTTTTCAGTTTGTGGGAGCAATGTTGCTTTTTCGACACACGTAGGATAATGCAGCGTTTTTCAAGATGTGTTTGCTCTGCGGAACCCTTGGGGTTCTACGACGTGATAGTTTCAAGTAAATTTTCTTAAAAATTTAAAAAAGGGTAAAGTTTTAATGCTTTTATACTTTTAAATTATTTTAATTTTAAATATTTTATTATTAAATTGAAGAATTTTAAATGTTATTGGAAAATAAATAAAAATATTTCCTAATTTAAATATGGTAAACAAATATAAAAATTAATTGCACTTTGCATTTAAAAATTCCCTGGCCAATTACATTTCCAGCAACTTACGTACGTGTAATCGTTCATTCAAATTAGTAATATATTTTACAATTATTTTTACGTCTAAGTTTGGCAAAATTGAAATTTTTAATACAAAAAATTAAAAAAATATGAAAAAGCCTTTATGCAATGGAAAGTGATGTGTACACTTCAATTTCGAAATAACTGTTAAGTATTTCTATACTTTTAGCACACTTATTTCATGCAGTCATATGAATTATTGGACAAACCAGAAGTTACATATTCAGACCAGGAAATCCTTAGTGAACCCTACCAATCCCTCCGGAATTCAATATTTAATCTATATCAGTCTTCATCTAAGCTGTACCTAAAGCAAAGTCTGAAAAACAGATGTTGAAATGAAAATATAAATTTTTGAATAGGAAGTGACATCTCTCTCCCGAACAAGAAGTGGAAATCCTTCATGAACCCTACCTCCTCCGTAATTTTATGCTGCATCCATATTAGCCACTATATCTTTTTAAACATCTAAATCCTACGAAATAGATGTTTAAAAAAAATTCGTTAAAAACAATGGCAAATTGTAAAATTTTTCCACCAAAATCTGCATTTCAAAATTATTTAGAGTAAAATTATATTATTATTTTTTGTACACACATGAGATAAATTGTCTGTGACTTACAGCTTTAAGTGGGTTGCCAACAATATACATTTACACTCAGTTTTATCCGCCACAGAAATGGATCTAATATAACAATTATAGATCTGAAGGACTAAATAAACTTTAATTGTTGTATACCGATTTAAAGGTATATTTATGCCGTAGAATGTAAAATCTCACTAATTTGATATTTATGGATTTTTTTTTTGTGAAATATAAAGATATATATATATATATATATATATATATATTATATATATATATATATATATAATATATATATATATTATATATATATATATATTATATATATATATATATTATATATATATATAGTCAACTCCACTCATGGTCACATTATTACTGGGGATCTCAGTATAGTTCAGGGTGATATACTTAGGGATATTATGAATAAAGGGTCTAAATTTCGCATTCCATTCTGCCATCACCCTAAACAACTTCTTCAGTCTCTATCATTTGATTTTGATAAATTCATATATCAACTTGCTTGTTCACATTCTATTCCTATTGAAGCATTCAATCTATGGAAGTATACGACCTTACATCTACTTAAAATTGTTATTATAAACACTAAATTAACGAAGCCTAGGTATCCTTATAAACAACTCCTATCTGCTATCAAAGAACTACAACAACATTTTGTAATAACTTATGTAGATAAAGCTTCTAATAATTATGCCATCATTTGTAAAAAATATTATGTTTCTCTGTTACAGAATTACTTAAAAGATAATCAAATTTTTAAACCCATTCATAATCAGTCTATCCAAATCAAAACAAAAATGCTAAAATTATATACACAATTAAATATTAATTGTAAGTTTTTTAAATTTCCTTATGTTACTTTGGTTCCTAAATTCCACAAATCACCTCTCAGTTTTAGAACAGTGACTTGTGGACATAATACCTTTACCACTACAGCTAGTAAGTACTTGCTTAACTGTTTAAATCGAATTAATGAATCTCTTAAATTCAGGAATTCAGGATATTTCATTTTGAACAATAGTTTTGATTTAGTTAATCACCTTAGCAAGTTACCACAAATTCTTGGTTTCCAAACCTTTGATTTTAAAGACCTATTTAATAATATTGTCATTAAAGATTTACATAAAGTTATTATATCTCTTTATCATGAATATATATCTTCCAATCATGATGCTTTTAATGTCAAAAATTTTCCTATGCTCTTGCACTTTGTGTTATACAACAATTATATTATCCAAGGTGATAACATTTATTTACAAACATCTGGTGTACCACAAGGTGGCTGTAGTAGTAGTATACTCGCTAACTTATATCTTTATTATTATGAATGTCATTTTAACTCTAATTCATATATTATATATAGATATGTTGACGACTTAATTTGTATTATCATTGATGATTCCTATCCCATTAATATTGATTTTTACCCGTCTAATCTAGAATTAATTCCTAATGAGCCTTGCGTTAGTCAAACTGTTAATTTTTTAGACCTAAATTTAGATACCCTCAATAATCATGTAATCACCAATCTATATGATAAAAAAGATTCTTACAACTTCACTATCATAAAGCTGCTATCATATCATTCTTGTAATTCTATTCAATTATTTAGAAACATCATTTTAAACCAGCTATTTCGAATACATCGACTTTCTGATCCTCAGTTTCACTTTCTCCACATCAATAATCTTAAACGCATTTGTCAAAACTACCTATATCCGGAAGTATTTGTAAATAATATTATTAATAATTTCATTTTAAAGACGCCATGATTTTAAATTTGTCGGCTACCGGCTCAGTTCTTCAACGGCATTTTCCCCCCATCCGCAGTAGTTTCTTCCCCGTCTCCATGGAGACCGCGCTTTCGGTTTTAAATGAATTACGAGCATAAGTGTTGTATACATCGGGCGAAATTATTATATTTATATGATATTTTAAATGGATATTTTAAATAATTTAAATGATTGAATTATGGTGGTTTGAATTGTGGTGATGTATTTGAAATTATTATATTTATGGATTGGTGGAACGATATGGATGATTTTTTGATTTTAAATGGATATTTTAATTTATGGATATTTTAATTTATAGATATTTTAAATGGATATTTTAATTTTATGGCTATTTTAAATGATAGAACGATGGAACGAGGATGGTGGAATTAAGAGCCTAGCATATGGTCATTATAAATTTAAATTAGCGCGCGGGAAGTTAGCGCGCGAGAATTGCACTCGGTAGGCCTGGGTTCGATTCCCGCCACTGATGCGGAGTACGATCACCTTAAACATATGGGTCGATAATTCCTTCCGAGAGGTTGGTGGCAGGGAAAGGAGGGTACGGTATCTGTGGATGCCTCCCCCACTGGGTCCTGGTCCAAATTGGGTGAATAAAAAGAAAGTTATGGAGATTGTCGCGGAGGGCGCAGTAGCCCAGTGGTTAGCGTGCGGGAATTTCACTCGGTAGGCCCGGGTTCGATTCCCTCCACTGACAAAACTGCTGCCGTGTTCACACGGAGTACGATCACGTTAAACATGTGGGTCCGTAAGTCCTTCCGAGAGGTTGGTGGTAGAGGAAGGAGGGTACGGACCCTGTGGATGACTTTCCCACTGGGTTCCGGTCTAAATTGGGTGAATAAAAAGAAGGTTATGGAGATTGTCGGGGAGGGCGCGGTAGCCCAGTGGTTGGCGCGCGGGAATTGCACTCGGTAGGCTCGGGTTCGATTGCCGCCACTGCCAAAACTGCTGCCATTTTCACACGGAGTACGATCACGTTAAACATGTGGATCCGTAAGTCCTTCCGAGAGGTTGTTGGTAGAGGAAGGCGGGTACGGACCCTGTGGATGCCTCCCCTACTGGGTTCCGGTCTAAATTGGGTGAATAAAAATGTTGCAAAAATTTAAAATTTGAAGATAGCAAAGCACGCACTGTCAGAGTCAATAAGTGTTGGCTGGGTTATGAAAGTACACAAGTCCAGTTTTAAAGAAAAACTTCGTTCACTTTATTTGGTGAAAAACACAACTCGGCATATTACACTTACCTGGTAATTTTCCATGCCGTAAAACATCAAAAATATACTATGTACAAAAGATTTTTAGTTGTAAATGACTAGACAGAGATTCCTTGAAGCATTTGGTAGTAAGTTACTATACTACCTCTATCACTTGCGTGTATTTCAGCCACCATCACTTGGCAAAGGGAAACCAAAGGATAGAACATCAGGAAAATATTTAAAGCGGCTTCCGAACGTTTGTAAGTAAATTTAACGTTCAATACATGCTGGTCCAAACTGACCACATCTGCATCCGTTTCGACTATTAACCGTCGTCAAACGATATTCCGCAGTACTTCTGTCAAAAACATTTCTGTCTGCCTGCATCAGACCATCAGTGTCTATCTCGTCTGACTTCTTCAGACGTCTGATCTCGATCGACTCTCTCGACCTTCTCATTTGCTTCAAGAAACCTCTGCCCTATATATCCGAGAATGGACAGTTCCGGAAACGCCCCCGGATATGCAAATCAGATGCGTACGCATTGAGAACTGATTTGCATGAAACCTCATGTTGAAAAACGTCACGGTTCACGCCGGTGAACGGGAAGAGTCGTTCATATTAAATTTGCATAAACGCCCGTTCACAGGAACGTGAATCGCGATGTATTGATTATTTCCAACAATCGGCCCCCTCATGCAAATCCTTAAGTCTCAATGCATATGCAAAAGAAAACTTACTCTGAGAAACCAAGGTATATCAATAAACACCAAGGCCCCCAGTATCCTATCAAACATATAATGAAGGAAAAAATTTAAAGTATTATATCATTATTAAATTTAAAATAAAATGCATAAGTACTTATAGCATCTGAAAAATAGTCAAGTATTGTCGACAATATTGTAACAACAACATTTCACATCAAGTAGAAATTTATATACAACACAACTTCAATGCTTAAGTATCAGCATTCAAAAATTGAAATTTTAGTTTAAATTTAATTATAAGTATCCAAAATTTAAGTATAAGCACATTATATTAAACAAGTCATCTTTAAAAGATTAAGATTTTGTATAAGCATAGAATTTAAGTTTACTTTAAATTTGAGTATAAACACTATAATTCAAAAAGCTTAAAAAAATTTAGTCTATTAACACAATATAAGTATACATAATTAATACTATTAGACTGCATTGATATACCAAATATTTAAAAATACATGATGCAAGTAATTAGATAATAAAATTCTTTTATCAAAACTTTCAACACATACTTTTTACCAAGTTGAAAAATACAAAATTTTATACACATAAGCTATTATTTAGCATCATGCGGGTCATGGAAAATGGATGTATATACAAAGGTGTAAAGTGAAAAAGATTCAATATCACAAAAATTTATACTCAAGATATACTATCTTATATCAATGAGGTTTAAGATAAACAATAATGTATATATATGACATCTTTTTTTAAAAAATTCCCAAGTTGTAAATTCAATTTAGTATTTAAAAATTTCTTTAGCCTAAACATTTAATCTCAAAAAGTTTTGATTTAGTTTTTAAAAATCTTATTACAAAATTTAAGTATTATTTCCTTAGTCATTGGTTTAGTAAAGTGATCTGCTAAGTTATCTTTACTATTTACAAATTTAACATTAAAAGATTCATTGACTATTAAATTTCTTAGGAAATGATATCTAACATCAATATGCTTAGTTCTATTGTTTTCAATTGGAGAGTTAGAAAAATTAATGGCTGCTTGGTTGTCGCTAAAAATAACACTGTTACTTTTATTAAAGTTTAACCCAAGTAAATGACATTCTTCAATTATGTTTTGTACCCATACCATTTCCTTAGCGGCTTCAGTTAGTGATACGTATTCAGCTTCCATGGTTGATAAGCTGACACACTTATGTTTAAAGGTACGCCAAGAAATAGGTACATTGTCAATAAAGAGTATCATGCCTCCAAGTGAAACAGGGTCATCTCGGTTTGCAGCAAAGTCAGAATCTGAATAACAATTCAATTTTAACTCCTGAATGTTAGATAAATTCAACATATAGTTTTTAGTCTTTTCAACATATCCTAAAAGTCTTAACAATGCATCCCAATGCTTAATTCCAGGGTTTTCTTGAAATTGAGATAATATATTGATGGCGTAACAAATATCAGGTCTAGTCCTACTAGATATAAAAGCCAAACACCCAATTAAGCTCCTGTAAGGAAAACTTTGCATTTGCTTTATTTCTTTACTTGTCTTTGGACAATCTATTTTACTTAGAATATTCCCTTTAGAAATGGGAAGTGAAGTAACTGGATATTTATACTGTTGAAACATTTGACATACTTTATCTATATACTGACTTTGATGTATAAAAAATTTATTGTCACACTCTTTAAATTCCACGCCTAAAAGTTTTCTAATTTTTCCTAATACCTTGATATCAAATTCTATGCTAAGTAATGAAACAATGTGGTCTATGTCCCTTTGATATTTTGAGAAGAGAATTATGTCATCCACATAGACTAGCATAAGAACTTTGCTATTGTAAATATATGCACAATTACACCATTGAAGTTTTAAAAAATTTAATTCTTTTAATTTGGTGTCAAGTTCATTAAACCATTCTCTTCCACTTTGATGAAGACCGTAAATGGCTTTCTTCAACAAACAAACATAATCAGGCTGTTCCTGATTGACATAACCTTGAGGCTGTTTCATATATACCTTTTGACTCAATTTAGCATAGAGATAGGCAGATTTGATATCTAATTGGAAATGCATCCAGCCAAGCATGCATACGAAAATTGAGAAGAATGCTCTAATTAAGTTGAAGTTAACAACAGGGCTAAAAACTTCATCGTATGATTCTCCCTTTTTCTGACCATACCCCTGGGCTACCAAACAAGCTTTAAATCTCTTGATTTTCCCTTTCTCGTCTTTCTTAATGGTGTAGACCAGGGGTCGGCAACCTATTGAAACGGAAGAGCCAAAAGTTACAATTTACAAAATTTCCCAGTTTTTAGAGAGCCACTAAACATTTTCGTTTCAATATTATAGTATTCGCTTATATATATCTGATTTTTTATTTAAAATAAACGGTTTTAAATACGGAATAATATTTATTCATATAAAAACACAAATATAGATAGTTGCATCAATGGGAGCATTGGCTTTGCATACCTTTTGAAAGTTTGATTAAATCTGGCTTATAACTTGTTGTTTTAAGTTTCAAGCACGACTCTAGATTTTTATTTGTAAGTTAACTTCTAACTTTACTTTTTATTATATTCATGCAAGAGAACGCTTGCTCGCACGAATATGTCGACCCGAAGATCGTCAACACTCCATATGCCAACTTCTTAACCTCACTGTAGCATTCTGGAAGACTATTCCATGCGCCGAATATGAGGGCCTCAACTCGCGGAATTTCTTTTAGAGCTGACCACTTGTGCTGCGTGATGTGCATGCATTTCTGGACCTCCAACTCTTCCAACTTGCTCTTGAGTTCTGTGAACTTGCCACTCCACAAGTCTTTGGTTTTCAAATCTAGCAATTGCATTTGGAGCGATCCAGCATCAATTCCAAATGGCTCAATGTTGATCTCATTTGTATTTGTGTTGAGAGGATTTACTATGAACGAGAGAGTACTTTTGTTTGTTTTGAATTGCTCGAATCTCTCAGCGAATCCATCCTTCATGTTTTTTAAAGCTATGCTGAAGTAATTCGTGTTAATAGTTGCATTGGTCTCATCGCGATATTGCTTCAGATTTTTAAAATGAAGTAATTTACCGCTCTCCATGTCTTCAACAAAAAGAAGTAATTTGTTTTCGAAACAAACTACTTCTTCAAGCAAGGCGTAGGCTGGGTTGCCCTTTCCTTGCAGTTTTAGATTTAGTTCATTTAGTTTCATTGTGGTATCTATCTACCATGAAGTTGAATTTTTGCAGCCATTTGTCTTCTTCCAATTCGGGATGGTCAATGCTTTTTTCATTGAGGAATGTGTTTATTTCACTCAAACACAAAGCAAAACGTTGTAATACGTTACCTCTGGAAAGCCATCGCACTGGCTATCTATTTTTTCTGGCTATCTATTTCTTCAAGGAAATCTTTAAACTGGCGATGGTAGAGTGCTTTTGCCAAGATGCTGTTAATAATCTTAATTACCAAGTTCATGACCTCAACTATTTCGGCCGGAAATGTTTGGGCACAAAGCGCTTCTTGATGAATTATGCAGTGAAACGTTAGAATTTCGTGGTTTATTTTTTTCTGAAGAATTGATGTTACCCCTCTATGTATTCCTGTCATACTTCTGGCTCCATCAGTTGCTATAGAAACGATTTTATTTATATCGATTCCATTGTCTTCCAGGCATTTTTGCACAACATTTGCTATATCTTCTCCACGTGTTTGCCCTGAGAGCGGTAGCAATCCTAGCAGTTCTTCTTTTGGACCTTGGGACAACATATACCTGACGAAAAGGGTAACTTGTGCCGTGTCTTTTATGTCGCAAGACTCATCTATAGCAAGTGATAAGGCAGAAGCCTGTTGAATGTCTTCCACTTGCATATGTGTTACATTTGAAGACATTTTAGCAGTTCTATCTTGTACTGTTTTAGCAGAAAATGGCAAATCTTTGATTTTTTTCATGATTTCTGCTTTGTTTTTAAAATCACGAAACAGTTCTTCAGATGCACGTATAAAACAATCTTTGACGTATTCACCATCTGTGAATGGTTTTCCTCTTTTTGCAATCTCTAATGATACTGCAAAGCTTGCTAGATTTACATTATTGGAAGAGTGCGCCCAGTTACTTAGCATGGAACTTGGCTGGTTTTTTTTTTTTTTTTTTTTGGAGCTCTTCAACAGCTTTTTTTTCGTGCGTCACTCGTTGGATATTTACCAGCAAACTGGGTATGTTTTGTAGTGAAGTGTCTCTCCAAATTTGACTTCTTATTGTGTGCGAGTTTTTCGTGGCAAATGAGACAAGTCGGAAGGCCAACTGTGTTGCATATGAATGCAAACGACTCCGTCCAATCCTGATTGAATTCTCGGTTTTCTTCTTCAGGTCTTCTCTTTTTTTATCAGATGCCATGCTGGCGGCGGAGCTGAAAACATGATTTTTTAAAATTTTACTTAGCTATCTAAAACGGCAAACAATTTATTTACCATTATTCGTTAACACGATCCTCAGATATGTAATCCAATTCTGTTACTGATTTTATTATATTATACGTATACATACCTTTGAGAAGATAATTCGCTTCTAAATCGTATTCTTCTTGAAACAACAAGCGAATAGACAAGCAAAAACTGCAAGCGATTAAATTAACACACATGCAACGTAACGTCGACCGCGCTATCCGAGGATGACTGACTGACAACACGTCTAGAGTCTAGACGGTGGCTGTTTGGGTGAGACGGAAATGGAATGCAATTGGCTGAAAGATAAATATGGTGACGGAGTCTCATCTCTAAGAACAAAACAATAGTTCAAATTTATCTCATTACGGTCATGTTAATCGTAGCGATTTGTAATTAACGATTATGAAAATAGAAGCTATTGAGAAATTAGGTACTTAAAAATATATTTTCTTATTTTTTAAGGGTTTTGATAATAAATTATTAATTTTTTCGTATGGAACTGGAGAGCCGCAACTTTAGATCAAAAGAGCCGCATGCGGCTCGCGAGCCGCAGGTTGCCGACCCCTGGTGTAGACCCATCTACTGCCTATATGCTTTTGTGAGGTGGATGCAGGAACTAGTTCCCAGACACCCCTCTCTTGCATTACGGCCATTTCTTCATCCATAGCATTACACCATTTTTCAGACTGGGAAGATTTAATAGCAGCGTTGTACCCTTTTGGTATATTTATTTCAATATTGCTTGCTTCTGGTCTGCCTCTGACCCTTTTAAGACCTTTATTTTCCCGAAAATTAAACAGTTGCTGATCAAATTGTATATTCCTTTTATCACAATATTTCTTAACATCATTGTGTGACCTCAGCCTTTTATTATCTCCTTGAGCGTAATAATACACATCGGTTCTACTTCCATCGGGTCTTGGAACCGTCTTTCGCTGCCAAGCAATATCCGAGCAAGGAGTCATACTGGAGTCAGCAGGAGAGTCCGTTTCCTCACTGGATTCAGACGGATCGTCACCAGTGTCTTCACTCTCTCCTGCCCCCCCATCAGACTGCTCTCTCGGATATTCCCCGTCGGAGTATTCTGAAAGGTTATCTCTTGATATCCCTAAGGAGATATTTCTGGGACAAATTGGGTCCAGGATGCCTTCCACTACATCACCCTCATCAAACCTCACATTGCAGGTCTCAATTGTTCGTTTCTCCCCTGACAAAAATATCCTATAGCCCTTAGTTTTAGTAGCATAGCCTACCATCACCCCTTCTGTAGCTTTCATGTCTAACTTCTTTCTGAGCTGACTGGGTTTGCCTACATATGCTCTACAACCAAAGGTTCTAAGATGTTTGACTGAAGGTTTTCTACCACTGTAGAGTTCATGTGGAGTTTTTGTCTTAAATTTGTGACATATTCGATTTTTAGTGTATGCAAAACACAATATTGCTTCCGCCCAGAATCTGTCATGCAATTTGCTGTCGTTCAACATGGCTCTAACACAGTCAAATGCGGTTAAGTTGAATCGCTCTGATACTCCATTTTGCTGTGGGGTATATGTGTTAGTCCTCTCAGCCTTAATACCGATATCCTTCAGGTAATTTTTGAACTTATCATGGCAGAATTCCATTCCATTATCCGTCCGGATACATAGAATTTTAGTACCTAACTGCCTTTCTTCTCTGGCCTCTTAACTTAAACTCTTTAAAATGTGAAAATACTTCTGACTTCTGTTTCATGAGGTAAACAAAAACTTTTCTACTATAATCATCTGTTATAGTTAAGACATACTTGTTCCCACCATATGAGGCTGTGGGTAAGGGACCACACACATCCATGTGTAACAATTGCAATGGTTTAGTGGACCTTATCCTACCGGTGGGTTTATACGATACTCTCCTAGACTTAGCCAATTTACACGATTTACAATTTAACTTTTTGTATTTAAGCCTAGGAAGTCCGTTTACGGCAGAAACTTTGCTGGTTTGGAGAAGATATTCAGCGTTTATGTGGCAATATCGTTTATGCCAAAGACAGTTTGTACTATTAAGTTCAGTTACTGAACTGCTAGGCTTAGATATTGTACTATTCACATTTTTATTCTGCTTAGTTTTTGTTTTGTCAGATTTAAATTTAGTTTCTTTAAGATTAGGTGCTATTTTTACTTTGTCTATTTTTCTGGAAGCACTAGGATCCCTATCCTTGGATTTCTTATCCTTTTTGTGTTTCTTGTCTCCATCTCGATCCCTATCTTTAGATTGACGGGTTTTTAAGTTATGTTGTTCCTGGGTACTATACTTAGGTTTTAAAAAATACAACCCATCCTTTCTTTTTGCATAAAAGAATTTCTCCCCTTTAGGTGTAAAAAACCATAGAACCCCATTAGCTCCATTAAAACTAAAATTTTGTTCCTCAAGAACAGATGCAGCTAAGAAATTTCTCCTAAGTTTAGGAGAATACATAACATTTTCCAATTTGATAATACTTTGCTTATCCTTAAATTGGACATACATTTCCACCGTCCCGATAGCCTCAACTGGACTTTCGACATCCCCTACTGCTAGCGACATTGAAGTGCCTTTGCACTCATTAAATTTTGAAAATAACTTAATGTTATTACAGAAATGTCGCGTAGCAGCAGTGTCTACTACCCAGCTGAGTCTATCGCTAGGATCGATTACAGTATTAGCCTCAATCTGTGGAGACCCAAGAAATTCCACAATACTAGATCCATTATTTCTACTGCAATTAGATTTAGTATGACCTAGTTTGTTACACTTAAAACACTTAATTTTACTTTTAGAAATATTTACATTATGACTAGAAGTATTTACATTAGACACATTATGAGATACATTTGGAAATTTAAGTTTAGACACTTTTACTCTATTTACAAATTTCTTAGAAGTAAAATATGCAGAATTTGAACTCACAGTTTTGGAAAAGTCACTTGCTTGCTGCCTTAGCCGGCTCTCCTCCGCTGCTAGCTCTGCTTGTATTTTGCTGAGCTTGAAGTCCGAGTCATTCCATCGATATATAATTTGAACGATACCTCGGAATTCTTCCGGAAGGTACCGAATCGACTGGAATGCTACATAGAGGTCTTCAATGGGGTGTTTCGCGTCTTTAAGCCTCGTCACGGCCTTCCACAGTCTTGAGCAAAAAATGTCAACAGGCTCATCTTGCTCCGGCCGAACGTCGAAGAACTCATCTAGTAATCTAACCAGGTTGGCTCTGGAAGGCGCTTGAAAATGTTCTTTCAAGGTATTCCATACTTGACTAGGTTCGTCGGTGACGTTTATCAACTCCTTGTATTCCGAGGATAAACTTTGATAAATGATGGCTAATGCTCGGTCTTTCCGGCGATAAAAATCATCGTAGTCGTGGCGACTTGCATCTTCCTCGATAGGCTTAGCACTTCCATCTACGTGTCCGAAACATCCTTCTCCCTTGAGGACGAATGAGATGTCGGTACGCCAGGTGACGTAGTTGTCCCGCGTCAGCAACTCCGTTCTACTTGCCTCCATGGCCATTCGTAGTTTTGAAGAAGCAGAAGCAAAAGTTCTTGTACACTGTTTACATTTACACTGTTGCGTTTCGTTGTTCACATGAACTTCAAAATGGTGCCATGTGCGGCCCCCATCTGAACACTGGAACGATTTCTTTAAAGATACTTGCACTTATGACTCTATTGGGCGTTGAACTGGCCCATAACCGTTTCTGTTGCGAAAATTTAAAATTTGAAGATAGCAAAGCACGCACTGTCAGAGTCAATAAGTGTTGGCTGGGTTATGAAAGTACACAAGTCCAGTTTTAAAGAAAAACTTCGTTCACTTTATTTGGTGAAAAACACAACTCGGCATATTACACGTACCTGGTAATTTTCCATGCCGTAAAACATCAAAAATATACTATGTACAAAAGATTTTTAGTTGTAAATGACTAGACAGAGATTCCTTGAAGCATTTGGTAGTAAGTTACTATACTACCTCTATCACTTGCGTGTATTTCAGCCACCATCACTTGGCAAAGGGAAACCAAAGGATAGAACATCAGGAAAATATTTAAAGCGGCTTCCGAACGTTTGTAAGTAAATTTAACGTTCAATACATGCTGGTCCAAACTGACCACATCTGCATCCGTTTCGACTATTAACCGTCGTCAAACGATATTCCGCAGTACTTCTGTCAAAAACATTTCTGTCTGCCTGCATCAGACCATCAGTGTCTATCTCGTCTGACTTCTTCAGACGTCTGATCTCGATCGACTCTCTCGACCTTCTCATTTGCTTCAAGAAACCTCTGCCCTATATATCCGAGAATGGACAGTTCCGGAAACGCCCCCGGATATGCAAATCAGATGCGTACGCATTGAGAACTGATTTGCATGAAACCTCATGTTGAAAAACGTCACGGTTCACGCCGGTGAACGGGAAGAGTCGTTCATATTAAATTTGCATAAACGCACGTTCACAGGAACGTGAATCGCGATGTATTGATTATTTCCAACAAAAAAGAAGGTTATGGAGATTGTCGCGGAGGGCGCGGTAGCCCAGTGGTTAGCGCGCGGGATTTGCACTAGGTAGGTCCGGGTTCGATTCCCGCCATTGCCAAAACTGCTGCCGTGTTCAGGCGGAGTACGATCACGTTAAACATGCGGGACCGTAAGTCCTTCCGAGAGGTTGGTGGTAGGGGAAGGAGGGTACGGTCCCTGTGGATGCCTCCCCCACTGAGTTTCTGTCTAAATTGGGTGGCACTTCCTGGCCCTCCAAACAGTTATCTTACACTTTACTGGTAGGTCGCGCCAGCGAGTGTGCCACGGTTAGAATTTGCCAAGGTCAGAATTTTCAAGGGTAGCGAACAGGCTGGTCGCCAAAGGCGGCTAGTATTATTAATAATTTCAAATATACCACGTAATATTTTTACACATGCATTATTTATCCTTGATTGGTTAACTCATTTTTGAAAATTCACCCATTCTTATCACCTCACTTACCACTTGGCCTGAGTCTAATACTGTTTACTATTTTCGAATGACTATTTTCCGCTTGTCCTGAGTCCTATACTGTTTACTATTTTCGAAAGTCTCCATACATATTATGTATCGTTCAATTGTATTCATTCCCACTCGCATTGACGAAGTGAGGTGAAATGCTCGCCTACTCGCTTTGACGAAGTGAGGTGAAATGCACAGTCACTAGTTTATCTTACACGTGGTGCTATTCTTGTGATTTCATATTACAGTTCGAGGAGGTATTGTTTTTCAGCTTTGTATAATTCAATTGATTTATTTTTCTCCTTCCACTAGCCAGTAGACAGTTCCAATGGTGTCTATAGTTAAATACTATCGCCATTGTCAGAAACTGGCTATTGTATCGGTTTTAATTCGAATTGTATGGCTGTCCTGATGAGAATGCAATTTCGAACTAACCGCCATTTTTTGTGTAGTTTCAATTGATTGTTCTCTATTCTTAATCTCTTATCTTGAGCTGATTATTATTGCCTATTCTCATTTTTGCCGAGTTTTATTTTTATTTACTTTTAATTGTGATTTTTGAATCCTAATATTCTTCTCATCCGCCTTTCCATTGTAGTGATATGTTACCTTCTATCTTTATCCTTAGTCTTGGCTTATAGTTACTCATTTGTAACAGATATGCTAGAGATGGGTTTTTTTGTACATACAGTAGTTTATGCATAATTTTCGTTTAAAATCCTTCAATTTTTATTTATATATATATATATATATATATATATATATATATTACTATACAAATATGAAATATACGTAAAAATGTAATATAATACCACTCAGAAAAAGGCGCAATGCAGCACTATATACTGAAGCAGGATATAACAATTTAAACGATTTGAAAAAAGGAAAAGGGGAAATCCATATGAATTGCATAAAAATGGCTGAGAGGGATAGCGACCTCTCATTCCCGTTTTAAGTACTTTTCGTCTAGACAACGCCCACGGATACCAATGCAATTCAATGACAGATCCCCGTAGCATGTGCAAAAATGAAAGCTCCGAAATGCAGAAAAGGAGGCCTCAGAATGCAGACAGAAAGAAGACAGAAATGGAACGACGAAATCACGCTGGCAATGATGCTACCGACTAAAACGTATCGTCCGTTTCGCCATATATAGTATGTACCCATACGCATGCGTACCTCGATTCTTCAAATATGATGTCATATTCACAAGTCATTAAAGAATGTATAATCCTCTTCTTTAAAGAAAGAATTGTAAATATCTTTAAGGAAATTCCGTGGGTAATGATTTTTAAGTGCTTCCTGTAAAATGAGTTTGTTACATGTGAGACAATCTTTTTTGAAAGTATTATTATTACGATTTCTTCTCAGATGTCCTGTTATGATGTTACGGATGTTATATATATATTATATATATATATATATATATATTATATATATATATATATATATTATATATATATATATATATAGTTAACAAGACGTGCATAAAAATACACAACATACTAAAAAATGTAAAGTAGACATCACCATTGATATACATTGTAACTCTTTCACTACTACTATTTATGATAAGAGACATCAATTTAAATTTAATGTAAAATTCTTCCCACATTTCTCTTCTTGCCTTAGCAACTAAGTTTTTAGAAATCTAATCACTAGCTATTTGCTCCGCATTAAACGCCTGGATAGTAATAAGTGTACACTAACACACATTAATCGTCTCAAAAATCTTTGCTTTATGTACAATTTCCCCCCCTTATTTGTAGATCGCAGTATAAGTACAGTATTCTAAAGTCGTGGAAACACCATAAAATAAACACCGCCCCGGCGGGCAAAAATAAAAATGTAAAAATATTAAAAAACAGTAATTTCAATTACACTAAAAACAAAAAATTTTTTAAAAAAACCGCCTCGGCGGGTAAAGAAAAAAGTTTAAAACACTCTTAAAACCGTTAAGGCGGATATCTAAAAAGCTAATAAAACAAAAAACAGGCTACGGCTCCAAAAAACAGTGTTATCCATTCTTTCAAAGTTTTCGATAATCGTGGTCACATCTCGGTCAGTTTCTAAACTCTTGGGTTTATCTCTCCGAAAGTATGTACTGCCACTTCCACTTCATCTCGTCTGGATTATTCCCACGTGGTAGTAAGCGAGGTAAGCGTTCAAATTGTAGCATGTGGTGGACTCATTTGAAGATTTTTCACGGTGACGACCTTTCGACATGTGAGTTGCTCTTTTTTGCAAATTCGTATATTTGTCCGCTATATTTTTCATGTTCATGTCTATGTGGTATTTTATATTCTATTATTGAATTTTATCCTTTTTTTTTTTTTCCTGTTATTCCGTTGTTGGGCACAGATTGCATAATATTTTAATCACGTGTTTTTATGCAATCATAGAAACAACGGATTTTAGTATATCTGTCTAGAATGTGCCCCTGAAGACGTTTCTGGCAGATATACTATTCTTTAATATGTTTTCCTTGTCCTGGCCTCTCCGTGCTCTACTTTTTCGGCCCTTCCTCGTTGCTTTTTGCTTTTCACAACACGCTTTA